>VYZM01015024.1:29635-98544 GCA_013398915.1 Dromas ardeola | reverse complement strand
AATAAAGTGTTTCCTGATGTTCAGAAGGACCACCCTTTGTTTCAATTTGTGTTCATTACCACTTGTCCTGTCACTGGGTACCATTGAAAAGAGCCTGGCTCCATCCTCTTTGCACCCTCCCTTCATGCATTTACGTACATTGATAAGATCATCCTGAGCCTTCTCTTTTCTAGGCTAAACAGTCCCATCTCTCTCAGCCTTTCCTCATAGAAGAGATGTTCCAGTCCTTAATCATCTTTGTGGCCATTTGCTGGACTTTCTCCTGCTCTTGTACTGAGGAGCCCAGAACTGGACACAGCAATTGAAGTGTGTCCCTACCTGTGCTGAGTAAAGAAGGATCACCTCTTTATCTGCTGGCAATACTTTGCCTAATGCAGCCCAGGATGCCATTAGCCTTCTTTGCTGCAAGGGCACGTTGCTGGCTCATATTCAACCTGGTGTCCATCAGGACTCCCATGTAATTTTCTGCCAAGCTGCTTTCCAGCTGTTTGGCCACAGCATACATTGGTGCTTGGGATTGTTCTTCCCCAAGTGGAGGACTTTGCACTTCTCCTTGTTGAACTTCATGTGGCCTGTTGGCCCATTTCTCCAACCTCTCGAGTTCTCTCTGGATGGCAACAAAACCATCTGGCACAGCAACCACTCCTGTCACTTTGGTGACTTCAGCAAACCTGCTGAGGGCATGCTCTGCCTCATCATCCAGATCATTAAGAACTTAAACAGGACTGAACCCAGTATAGGCTTCTGGGGTACACTGGCAGTTACTGGCCTCCAACTAGACTTTGTTCTACTGATCACCACCCTCCGGGCATGGCCATTCAGCCAGTTTTCAATCCACCTCACTGTCTACTCATCCAGCCCATACATCAACACCTTCTCTGTGAGGATCTTATGGGACAAAGTGTCATAGATCTTAGTGAAATCCAGGTAGGTAATATCCATTGTTCTCACCTCATCTACCAGGCCAGTCATTTAATCATAGAAGTTCACCAAGTTGGTTAAGCATGACCATAGAGCCATGCTGACTATGACTGATGACTTTCTTGTTTTTAATGTGCTTGGAAATGGTTTCCAGGATTAGCTGCTCTACCACCTTCCCAGGGATCGAGGTGAGGCTGATTGGATTGTAATTCCCTGGGTCCTTCTTTTTGCCCTTCTTGAAGATAGGAGTAGCATTTGTTTTCCTCCAGTCTTCGAACACTTATCCCAGTCATGAAAGATTATTGAGAATAGCCTCACAATGACATCTGCAAAATCCCTCAGCACTTTTGTGTGCGTGCCATTAGCGCCCATGGACTTATGTATATCCAGTTTGCTCAAGCATTCTCCAAGCCGATCGTCTTCCACCAAGGGTACCTCTTCTTCACTCCAGCATTTCCCCCTCATTGCTCGGATCTGAGATTCCTGAAGGCCGGTCTTGCTAGTAATGGTTGAGGCAAAGAAGGCATTTAGTACTCCAGCCTTTTCCATGTCCTGTGCAACCCCTGTGTCTTACAGCACTCCCAGAAAGACTATCCCACATGCCATAGTAACTTTGACTTGTCTGTGCCCATTACACAGCTTTTTAAAGGAACTTATACTTGTCACTACTGTGTAACACTCATCCTGGTCTCATTTCAGTTTTATGCTGTAACAAACTGAATCACTGGGAAGAAAAAAGAGGAGGAATTCCAAGGACTTCTAGGAAAAAAAGAAAACTAGTATAAGCTACCACTGTCTGAGGCTATATCCTATGAACTCAACATATTCGTGCTAAATGAACGTCAGGGTGACTTCATCATAGCTGAGCCTGTCACTTCTGAAGTCAGTCCTGTCATATCACTGTATCTATAAGGGTGCATAATTTTCCACATATTGTATCAGCAACAATAAGCCTTCCTTTAATTACAGTATGAAAGGTCACCTTCAGCCCCCTGTGCTCTATTTTCCCTCTCTTCTCTCCTCCTTGACCTTGAAGCTAGGCCGTGCTTCTCAGCCCTGCCTCCATATTCCAGACATGTACAAGGTCTCTCCTCCCTTACATGATGTTCTCAGCTTTGAGGAAGTTCAGCATGTCTCCTCACCAGAGACCAAAAATGTGAAGGACATTCCAAAGGGCATGGAGTTGGGAAAACAAGCAAGCATATGCTGTGAAGTACAAAAATGATTCATTATTGCCATTGAAAATCAACGGAAAAACAACAAATAAATAATGTACTGTTGCCAAAAGTGAGATAAATTCAATAGCTTCACCCCAAGATGTAAGGACACATCTGAAGGCAGTTTAATTGCCTAGTTTAGATAAAACCTGTGAGGTCAATGCAAGCAAGGCATTGAAAACGCAAAGAGAAGCAGAAAATGTGAGCAACCTTATACAGAACAGATTGAAGGCATCACTGCCAGGAAGGAAAAAAGATGAGAAATAAAAGAAACAGGACCTCCCCTCACCAATCTGCATTTGTAGCTGAAATTATTCCCTGGGGGTCCCTTTATCTGATTAATGTTTTTTTCTGAAATGTCAGATTCTCAGCAGATAAGGTAGTATTCATAGTCTGAATAAATAACACAATATGTAATTGAACCTTTGTCTGACACTTTATATATATTCTTTTACCCTATGTAATATAACAGGAAGCGGACAAGCCACCCAGTGGGAAAGTAGGCAGATAGTTCTGGCCATTTCATAAGCATCAAGGGCATGAAAAATGTCAGCCAAGGCAACGGATGTGTCATGCCCCCATTGTCAAGCTCAAGGATTTGTGTGGCTATGATGACTGTACCCTAATAATAACATGCATACGAACCCTGCTAGAATAATCTATAACAGTACTAAATAACGATAATGGCACAGTATGTGCAGCACATACCTAGGAAGATGACAGTATAAGTTTGGCATGCCTCAGACATGGAGTACAGGAATGTCAGTAAAGTAGTAGTACATAATACTCAGATACCTTGTTGAAGATGTAGAACAGAAGAATTAATCAGCAATTATGAGCAGAAAGCAATTGGACTTTCATGAACCAGTGGGAGCTTTATAGGATCATGTACTCAAGGATAAAACTCTCTTCTTTCTGGCAATTGACAACAAAGTTGCTGAATTAATTGCAGTAGTAGTGTATGACCACATATCAAGTCATCCATCATGCTAGAATGACTATCTGCACAGCCACTAACTTAGTACATACCATGTACGTATCTCCCCTTATGTACGTCTCCCATTGATATTACACCTTTGTCAGATGGCTGCAATCAACTTCTAGACTATTATGTTTAGCGTTACACCCTATCTTAATACTGTTTATATCTGCTACAATGTTAGTCTTTATATGTTTATAGCTGTATTGTTGTGTATTGATAACAGCAAAAAGAGCAGGAAGCCTTGCATTACATCCAAAGTGATCTCTCACCTCGGAAGTAGTCTAGAGCAGATTCCAGAGTGGGCAGGCTGCCCTGGATGACAGACCAGGTCGGAACCCTGTGTGCTGAAAGAACAGTGTCTGCGGCCACTATCCTGAACAGTGATTCCCTGGGGGAAATCAAGTGGTGGATTGTTGCACAGTGTCACAGATGCCTTAATCTTTGTAACACTGAGGACCTTTCTGTTTGCAATTTGGTGGTTTGGTTTGCACTTACATCTGCATAACTTTTCACCTAAGTTGCTGGGGCTGTATTTTACTGATGCTATTGTGGCAGTCCTTACCCTTGTTCCTTTTATGCATGCTTATGAGCAGCTATCTAGTAAAAAATGAGTTGAGTCCATCAAGTCATTTCTCAGTGTTTTTTTTTCTTTCTTTCTTCTTTTTATTTTTTTTTCCCCTGATTCTAGATCATTGTTATTCTGATGGATTCTTACAGATATAAAGATCAACTTTCTTGTGATGTTCCTGTGAGACAGTCCTAAATAACTGCAAATGAATCCAGGCAAAAGGAAAGACATGCTCATAGTCTTGCATTATTGGACTTAACAGAACCTTAGCGGAACCTTAGCAGCTTAATAAAAAGTTATTCCAGCACCTCTGTCAAATATAAAGGCAAGAGTGGATTAACATTCCAATCTTATATTTGCATTTGAAATTCATGACTGAATAAGAACAGCAATCACAGGTGAATCCACTCAGCTAACTCCAGATGACTAGTTGTAAGCAGTTTAGCAACTAGATTCCACCTAGAAAACAGAGAAAAACAAACAATTCAAAGACTCATATGAATAATTTTCAATTTCTCCCTTAGGATACCATGGAACATAGCTATAAAAAAAAAAAACAAAACAAAACACACACAAAACCAAAAAAAAACCAACCAAAACAAACTGATTTTCTTAATTGACATAAAGGGACTCCACAAAATTATCTCAGATGTAAGTCCTGAGTAAAATGGATATCATTCTTGCTATATGGGATGCAGATGTAAAATGATGGCTCCTGTCTCATAATGCTTGGTAGGACAAGTTATCCAGGGGTGAAACATAAGACACTAGGAAATGAAATACTAAGATGTGCAATTACTTAGAAACCAATACCTGCTTCCCAGCAGCTGTGGCTATTAAATGTGTCATTTCCCTTAAATTCCTGAATATATTTAGAAAAGTAGAAGTGAAAAGGTCAAAACACAGTTTCTTAAGTCCTCATTTAATAAAGCACTACACTAGATATAAAAGTGGTGGGCTTAGAATCCGTGATTTGAAATCCATCGTTCGAAAGCAAGAAGACTAAAGTCAAATTGAACCACTGACTTGAAACACTTTCTTGGAAATATGTGATTGCGGGTTTTGAGGACTGCTCAGGTATACACAAGAAAATAATGACCTGTTCCAGAAATTATCACGCCAAAACCACAGTAACCTCTGCATATATTTTACCATTCCCATTTTGAGAATTTTGAAGCTTTTGTAATTGGGGTACAAAATAAGAGTCTGTTCCTTTTTTGGTCAGACCAGGATAGAAAACTGAGAATTAAATAGATGCAAAACAGCATTTGCAGCCTAAATATAGAATATACAGTATTCCTAAAACCTACCTTGTGATAAAAGGTTATTGTACCATTTTAATGATACAATAGATGTCATTCCTATTTCAAGAATAAAAGTGTAGACTTTGGTGTTTACAGAAGAAATATTCCCATAGTCTTTATTATACGATTATGTTTAGGAACTTCACTTTATGCATCTATAATATACATGCATATTGATTTAATTCTAGAAAATCCATATACATTTTCTGGGTTAGTGTTTTCAATATGTTATATTTTGACAGTTGGAAAAAAGTCTAATATTGTTTTGTTGTCAGTTTATAGTACGTCAACACTATGTTAATTCAAATTAACTGAATTATATATGAAAGTATTTCTGATCACATAATTTACAGAACAATGACATTTCTCTCTCTGAAGGTATGAAACATGCAGTGTGCTATCATTTAATATGTTGTGAGAAAGAACTCAAAAACAGATGATGAAGAATTTCAAAATCGTATTTTCCTCCGTAAGTATGCATTCAAGTAAATTCAATGAACTGAATATTTGACTAGCAGTATTGTACCATTAAAAAAGACAGTAATATTACAAAAAACTTCCTTACTGTGCACAGTTGTTTTTTAAACGCCTCTGAAAAGCTTACAGGCATTTAATATTACAGCTGAATTTCGCAACTGTCTTTAGATATTGTGTGGGTGGACTGAAAGAAAAATAGTGATTAGCTGCTTTATTCTTCCTGACTTTAAAACTGTGGATTTCTTGTTACGTATTTCTCAATATGTCCTTTATGACTAACACCCAAGGATAGATTCTATCAATTAGGATTTTGTCCTTTAGGTGTCATAGTGTAGTGTTGATTACCAGAATCTTTGAAACCTCTACAGATAAATGAGCACAGTAAAAAGGCTGCCAATTCCATACTTACACTTTTATTGATAATATTAGTGAAAAATAATAGCCTGTTTGAAGATTTTACATAGGGTAAAGCTTATTAAAAAAAAAAAAAAGATTATGAAGGCATGAAGAATTAAGGTTGAAGGTTAAAAGACTAAGCTAATATCCACAGAAGAATACAAAACCAAAGAATAACCTCTGCTACGTAGGAGGTCAGATCAGATGATCTAATGGTTCCTTTTGTTAAGTCTGTGATACTATGAAATTTCCCATCAGGTCACAATGTAGAATTTTTTTGTTGAAGAAGCAATAGATTCAGCAGGAGACTTGGGATCAGATGGAGATGATGATTCTGGGAGGGACAACAGCAATGAAGTTTGGGGAATCAAATCTGACAAGATATATGACAAAAAAGGTGCAAATTTGAAACTCAGGAAAGTAAATGGCAGGAAAATAAAGGAGGCATTAGAAAGTTTAGCTGTGTTAAATGATCTAAATGCAAAATATTAAAGAGTTCTAGCTTCCTCTTATGTCTTTCATAAGACACAAGCTGCATTTCGCAGCTCACTATGCTTGACTGCTTACTGCTTCATTGCGCATACATCGATGTGATTCTACAAACGGCTTCCCTGTGCTGTGTATAATCTGGGATGTGCAAGTAAATTGGTTTGCCTTGACACCTTTTACAGTCACCGTCCAGCTCAGTAAAGAAGAGCCTGTTTCTTGTAAGATCCATCTGCTCCACTGGCTGGCAGCTCCCTGAAGTGGCAGAAATCATAGAATCATAGAATCATAGGGTTGGAAGGGACCTCTGGAGATCATCTAGTCCAACCCCCCTGCCAGAGCAGGGTCGCCTTAGAGCAGGTTGCACAGGAACGCGTCCAGGCGGGTTTTGAATGTCTCCAGAGGCGGAGACTCCACCACCTCTCTGGGCAGCCTGTTCCAGTGCTCTGCCACCCTCAAAGGAAAGAAGTTCCTCCTCGTGTTTAGGTGGAACTTCCTACACTCAAGTTTGTGCCCATTACCTCTTGTCCTGTTGCCGGGCACCACTGAAAAGAGCCCGGCCCCATCCTCCTGACACCCACCCTTTCAGTATTTGTAAGCATTAATAAGGTCACCCGTCAGTCATCTCTTTTCCAGACTAAACAGACCCAAATCCCTCAGCCTTTCTTCATAAGAGAGGTGTTCCAGTCCCCTAATCATCTTAGTAGCCCTATGCTGCACCCTCTCCAGCAGTTCCCTGTCCTCCTTGAGCTGGGGAGCCCAGAACTGGACACAGTACTCGAGGTGTGGCCTCACCAAAGCAGAGTAGAGGGGGAGGATGACCTCCCTCGACCTGCTGGCCACACTCTTCTTGATGCACCCCAGGATGCCCTTGGCCTTCTTGGCCACAAGGGCACATTGCTGGCTCATGGTCATCCTGTTGTCCACCAGGACTCCCAGGTCTCTTTCCACTGAGCTGCTCTCCAGCAGGTCAGCCCCCAACCTCTACTGGTGCATGGGGTTATTCCTCCCCAGGTGCAGCACTCTACACTTGCCCTTATTGAATTTCATAAGGTTTCTCTCCGCCCAACTCTCCAGCCTGTCCAGGTCTCCCTGTATGGCGGTACAGCCTTCTGGTGTGTCAGCCAACTGCCCCAGCTTTGTGTCATCGGCAAACTTGCTGAGGGTGCACTCTATCCCTTCATCCAGGTCATTGATGAATATAAGCCCTGGACAGGTTTCCAAAAGTAAGAAGAAAGCCTAGCTTTCGTAAACCTAGCTGGGAGGTCATGACAGGCATCTGACAATGACAATCAAGGGCTTCCTGGGAAATATGGTCACATTAGCACTGAGCTATTCAATGTGCCTATTGTGATGAGGATCGTACTATTTCATGTTTAGTATTTACACCATGGCAACTATGGTATCAGCACTCATCTCTCATTAGTAAAAGGTAACTGTCAGCATCCATGTGTTTTGGCAAAGCACATGATAGACTTCTGTGAGAGACAAGCATTTTCTAGCCTGCTGAGAAGCAAGCTGATAACAGAAAGACCCAAATGATTCACTAAATATTTTGGGAACAGAAGTCTGAACTGCAGTTGAATGCCAGTATAAGCCGGATATTCTAGGTGCTGCATAATCACCCCCTTCACAGAACAATGGTTTTTATCCTGAAGCCAGTTCAGGGAAATACACATAAACTTGCAATTTTGGCAAATGCAAATCTAAATTCCTAAATTAATGCAAAACTCTTCTTTTTTTTTTTTCCTCTCTGTTGTCTGAACCTTGATACTTTTTATTATTTCACCATTTACTTTTCTTGGCTTTAAATACGTTTGTGTGTTTTTTTCTGTGTTTTTACTTGTTCATTTTGATCCTATGCACAGTATTATCAAAGTCTGCTCAAGTTAAATCACAAAGGCAGATCTAGAGTCCACTCATGTTTTTACCATAAAATGTATTTCTATTTCACAGCTTTCAGATCCCCGAATGTTTCTACCTCTGTTGTTCTCCAAAGTAAACCATCTACGCCATGGTGTAAAGTTCTATGCCAATCTTAGTTTTGACCCATGAAAAGTAAAAATGCCAAGAATTCCATGAAGTCTAGTGGTAAAGTAGCTTTTATTTATGACTAATGAGGAAAGAAGAAAGAATTTCAGTGACAAGGAGTAGTACAAAAATGTGAAGCCAAGTTAGAAAGGCTGTGAGTAGAAACCAATAGCACTAAGACTGGATTTAGATCCTCTGTAATAAACATTATATATATATATTTTTTTTTTTAATTTTGAAAAACAGATAATATATATAACTTGTCACTTAGGAAGCCCATTTTAAAAGTTTTTCTACCATATTGTACTATAATATACTAAATTTCCCAAGTAAAGCAATTAACACTCTAGTTCGGTTGTTTCTGCAAAATACTTGGGTAAATAGTAGACACATCTTAGTGAAAAATAATCAGAAGAGTACAATTTATTGAAGACTTAGAACCCCAAAAGACCATACCATTTACCCACACGAGGGTAGAGGTGAGACAGGGGGTGAACGGTGTAGACAAATATATAGAATTTTAGAGACAACCCTATCTACCTATTTTAGACGGTAATCTTCCTCCATTGAAGATATAAGACATATAACTATGTCTGTGGGCCTTGCATTCTGCTGAACTGATGATGTAAGGGAAATACCCGGTCAGAAATACTGGATATTTCCATGCTTTCAGGATGCTCTCTGTACAAAGGTCTTTAGAAGATAAGAACTTGTTGGGAGAGATTAAATTGATCCCTACCATTTCAAAATCACACTTTAGTAGTTACAGATCTTAGTTCAGGAACAGGAGGTCCTGTTCAAGCTAACAGCAGCTTGGATGAATTTGAAAATGTTCTGAAAAGAAAGAAAGCACAGACACTGAGACAGGAAGATTCCCACTTTATAGTGTGTGATCTAGGTACTCAGCTTTATACAAAAGGTCACCGTTACGCCTCATCAGGGTCCATGTTCTTATCCACATACACTTCATTTTCTGTAAAGCAGAGGGTGGGACATGGGCACCTGTCTCCTTAAAACAGACACTTTTGTGCATGTAGGATGATCACGTGCTTAATAAGTTTAGTCATCTCCATGTTTACACAGTCTTGAACTGGTCTGTTTTTACAGTGTTTACTGAGTTTTAGGCAATTATGCCCAATGTGACTAATGCTATTTGTCTTTTTAATAAAAAATACAAGTCATTCAAAGCAGAGTTTCTCTGTAACCTTTAGACCAAAAGATACTCCTAGGCACAAAGAAGCATCTGTCACACATCGGTTTGGGCTGTATTAAAAACATTGTTTGATTCGTGTCCCATTACAATAGGACATATAACATCAGTATGTTCTAGAAAAGAAACAAGTAGATCAAAAATGCGCATATTGAGCATCAAATAAATATTTGAGCATTACATCAGGTGCCTTCTGTTCTTCTGAATTACTGGCTGTCTGTCAAAAGTCAGTATATTTGCCAAATACATTGTGCAGTTTGGCTCACCGGATGCTAATAAAAATGCAAATCCTCCATAGAAATCTAAAGCCATTGGCATATTTCAGTACCTGCAGTAATCTCTTGCTTACCCTTTTATACTTCCACCACTTGACCTGTAGCCTTGCATATTCAGCCCAAGCTTTCTGAAACCTTTTGGTGATGCAACAGGCATATTGGAAAGCACTGACTCCTCCACCACAGATCAGGGAATGTATAATTATGTTGCCTAAATTTGCCTTCTCCTGTTGGTGGAATACCTCAACACAAGTTGCATTGTGTGTATATTTGCAGCAGTAAAGATGATTGTCACAGATCAGTAAGTCACACTGCACTCACTTTTTCAACCTGACAGCATAGTACTTCTATGGCTACCACACTACATGCAGGCACTCTGTAAGGAAAATTATTTATTCAGTGCCTTTCTGAGAAGAAAAAATATAAGAACATTATAATAGCTTAGGCTGAAATTCAGGGTAGAAAAGCCATCAGTCCAGTCAGATTTTTTTTTGTGGGGGTCTGCTTGGGAGCAGCTTCTTTGTCTAAAGTTACCATTAGCAGAATATGTGTCTATCTTGGAATACCCAGTCCCACTGCTTTTTATGGCTCCCTTCAAGAACAGTCATTGGATCCCTTCTAAATTCACCAAGATGTTGAAATTACCAAGATGGTGAATTTAGAAGGTGGAGATAAGGGTAGAAGAAGAAGGTGCACATTTAGCTCAGTCTGTGACATTCAGCTTAGATGGGACTGAAGTGTGACGCTAGACTCAGGAGCACAGATCTCCCATGATATGATTTCCAATTCCTTCTTTGTCCTCCTGTAGAGATGCATGTTCCCTTTCCTTGCGACATAGTCAAATATGCGGTTGCTGTTCCTGATATGTTCTCGAAGATGTCTGTAAATTTGTTCTCCACAGACCCCACAGAACATCTCCAGGTAAGCTATTCTAGTAATTCTTTATTACTACCATTAAAATGTATTTTCAGGTGTTATGTTGAAATAGTGTATTTCTCTTCTTTTCTCCTATACACAAGATTTGAACCATGAACCACCCTTGGTATAATTTTTTATCCAGACCCATTGGCAGCTCTGTATTTTGTAATATTCATAAAGAAATACAGTTATATCCAGCATTAAAGACTTTCTTATTTTTTTCTGTTTTTTAAAAGATAGGAGTTGTTATATCAGAAATTAAGCCAAGAAATTATATAGGCAATAAATACGACCTTTTTGATATAATTACAATAGTTGCAAAACAACAACTGAATTAAATGAAGTATTATCTTCATATAAAGAATATTAAATGGGGCAAAAATGTCATGCTATTCTTGAAAGAAAATTATCAATAATAGAAAACCAGACAAGAATTTTGATGCAATGAAATTACCTGACTGAAAGGAAATTTGTATAACCCATCTTCAAGAATTTAATAAAAGAATGAAATTAGTAGCAGAGATATTTATAAATACGGAAGATCAAACATGTCAAAGGCCAAGCAGACTATTTTCCATTTTAGATTATGTTACTATCACAAGTCATAAGAAGTCAAAAATTACAGATCAAATAGCACTTGCTGTTGAGAACTGAAGTTTCACAAAAGGTAAAAAAAAAAAAAAAAGGTAAAAAAAAAAGTTAGGGATTTCATTACAAAACAATATAGTGTCATGAAAACACTAAAATTAATACATAATCTGTATTGGATTCTCACAAAGTACAACAGTATGCTACTTTCCAGTATTTACATACAACCACTTTTCAGTGTATAATAGCTCAGTGCACTCTTAGCATGTTTCTGAGCGTCTCTCAGCCTCTATATATGTTTGGGAGATGGATGGACAATGACAGTTTTTTTCCCATAATACGCAAGGATAAGATTCAGTTGTAGTCAGCAGTAGTCTATTGGGTGAACATATAATAGTAAATAGTAACATGAACAGGAAAGATTACAGTGAATATCCGTATTTGCAATGTGGAGATCTGGGGACAGTCCTTTGGTCAAGGGCAGGAAAGTCTATGTATGTAGACTTCTGTGGTAGTCTTTCTGCTTGGATACGAGTTTCTTCCATTTTTTGACTATTTAGATATTAATCACTGGGATAGCATCTGATTATTTCTATAAAGTAGCTAAAAAGTATAAGGTAGCTAAAAACTAAAACTTCTCATGTCGTATATATCCTATAAGTATTATTATAATAACCAGGAATATTTATCGAACTCTGTAGTCAGGCCACTGTTTCATAACTTCATAGAAGATTTGATCATTGACCATATGAAACTTAGTGAACTTATGCAAACTTATGCAAATCAGTTGTAGAACTGCAAATATTTAAGTCAAGTTGGTTTGTCTTTCCAAATTTCTACAATTTATGTTGAGAAATTGTTCTTTTTTGTAAAATCAAAGAATGCCACAATTATCTGAGTACTATAGAATAAACCTGAGTGTTTTGCTAATCATTTGACTTTTCTTGTAAATTTGTTTTCTTGTTCCTTCCAGCTTCTATTATATCACATTGGATTATAGCTACTCCAGTTTGTATCAGCTATTTGCCTCACTAAGTAAAGCACTACTGTGTACTAAATGGATTGTAAGATTGTTTAATTATTATTACAGTAGTTGTGATATGACTGGAAACAGTTGAATTGTACTGGTGAAAGACAGGATTTCAGAAAAAAAAGGGAAAAAATTGGGCATTGTTACAACTCTCCGAAAGATAAATTATGAAGATATAGCATAGCCCCTAAAAGCAACAGTAGAACAAGTTTTTCAAAAGTTGCCACTTGTGTATGAAAGGAAAATTCTAGAAAAAACCCCCACACTTTCTGTGTGTATGTTTTGCAAGTAATAGTAAAGAACATGTTTTGAGTGCAGTATGTACAAGTACAGAGGTCACCACTCTGAAGGAGAGGTCTCTCTTCTGCTGGTGAATGACAGCCCCTGGTGGAGCAATCTAAGACACAGCAGTATTTGTAAAACTGAAAAATAAGGATTTCTTAGAATACTAAAACACTAGCATAAAAAAAAGGAGCAGAAAAGTTCAGTTCTTAATGCCAGATGAATCTGTAATGCAAAGCAGATGGAAAGTTTCTCTTCAAGACTAAGTAGTAAAAAACTCTATGCCTTTGTATTCTTACAGTGTTGGAAAATGTATTGTGAACATCACATTTGTAAGAATAGGCTTAGTGAATATGACAGAGTGATTATTTCTACTTGTCACACCACATATCTTGCCATCTGTGAATATAAATTATGAATAGACTATGACACAAAGATTTTCCTTCAAAGTCTTCCTAAATTCCTCACTGCAGTAGCCGCCACCTTCCTATTATCAAAACTGGAGAGATACTTTTTTTCTTGAAAGGTTTTAAAGTGACCTCTGTTAAGATACAGTGCACCTAAATGATTTGCTGATGTACTTTTATTTATGATAC
The DNA here is from genome assembly GCA_013398915.1 of Dromas ardeola. Classification (NCBI taxonomy): domain Eukaryota; kingdom Metazoa; phylum Chordata; class Aves; order Charadriiformes; family Dromadidae; genus Dromas; species Dromas ardeola. The sequence continues at coordinate 85,263 of VYZM01015024.1, read as the reverse complement.
GTCATTTAGCTAAACAAGCATTTAGAAAAAAATATTTAATAAACATATGTGTGAAGAAAGTAGAAGAGATTTTCTGTGTTAGTAAGAGTTCACCAAAACACACTTTTAAACTTGCGTCATTATAAATTGTGTTACCTTAAGGCTATGGTTGATTGTTATTTTTCAATAAAGGATAAATGCGTATTTGTGATTTCGTTTGTATTTCCATTTCGTATTAATTTCATTTTTACTATTATTTTACAAGTAACAGGAGAAGTTCTGTTTTTTCTTTATGAGTAACTAAACATATTTTTTAAAATAATTGTAGCTCTTGAAATACGTCTTTTATTTACTATTTGTTCATTTGTTTATGTTCTTTTGGAATTGTTTAGTAAAGGTCCTGTAGAGGAACTCATATGCCCTGCATTTGTCATCTCCAGTAAGGATGACTGCGTATGAACCGGCCATCCTTGGCTTCTGTCTTTTACTAATAAAGAGAAATGGCCACTCTGCGGGTTAACTACATCTTGTCATATGGCTATAAAGAACACAGAGGCTCAATTCCATTGCCTCGATGTAGGCACCTTATGCCTTCTACTCCACATTACAGTCTCCAGAACATCTGCCCAAGATTGGCATCTGGGAGTCAGAAACATGCCCTTTTGAAAGGGCAGAAGAGAAGCGAGGAGGACTAGCTAAGTGTCTTAAATGGTGCTAGAAACCGAGGTTTAAGCAACAAATGGAGTTCATGAACATAGGCTCTTACGTAGGTATCTACAAGTGTTTACAGTTCAACAGAGGAGTCACATCCTTTTATAGATACAGTTGTACTTAATAAAGATGCTTCATTCTCACCATAGAATGGAGGGGCGTTGCATTTTTACTGTTAGTTTATCAATTTCCTTCATCCTGCTTTCTAGACTATAGATCCCTTAAAGGTACACCATATGGTATGGTACATGGTTGAGAAGGGTAAGGAGTAAGTGAGTTTTAGAACTGCTTTTATAGTCAACCTGTTGACTGTTCCTTGACAAGACGTCTGACATATTCACACCAACATAAATAGCTCACTCCCTCGCAAAAATGGAAAAGGGTGTCCTCAGAGGACAATCTTCAACAAAGCTTGAATAATGTTTGGCGGAGTTCTCCATCAGCCTGATTCAGGGTTATTGGTTGTTCCTGTATGAAATGCTTATACAAGGTAAAAGAGATCATAGGTCTCTGAATGCATATGTGTGCTATTGTGCTGCCCAATTAATAGAAAGGCACTGTACATTTAACAATAAGTAGTTCCAAGGGAGTATCATCATTAGAGGAAGTGTCTCTTTTTCTTCCTGGATTATCTTGGTTCGTCTCAGTGGCCAGTCCAGCCCAAAGCATGACATTGGAAAAGAAGGCAGTGCTATATTTTTATTTTAAGACTGTATTTTGGGGTGCAGGTGGGAGACATGCACATAAAATCAATAAATAACTAATAACCCATATGCATTGAAAGCAGATAGTATGTTCTCACAAATGAAAACAGAGAAGTCCTCTAAAGAAATATAAAAAGTAGGACTTCTGTGCTGACTATTGATTCCAATTGCAGATTTTTTTGAGTTGTTGCAGCATCTAACAACAGCAAATCTACTATTATCACTATTTCTCCAACATTTATTGGTCTGTCCTTGTAATGGTAATACTTTTACATTTTAACAAAATGTGCAGGAGTCTTCATTGTTTCATAATGTTGATTTGTTAGTTAGGTACTCTATTACTTTTGAAAATTTATTTTCAAAGGTAGAAAAAAATCTTGCACTTCTATGTTTTTGTTGTTCCTGTGTACTTTGCTTAGTTGAGAAATAATTTGAATGCATGTATACTACTTTAGACTGCCAAAAAGGATATGATGAGTAGAAGAAAGAATAAGATTTATTTTTGGTAGTCATTACTTAGATGTGTTTATTAGAGATAGGCGTGAATACAGAAGACATCAAAGCCTGTCATAGAAAATGCAATTATTGTCAAGTCTGAAAGTTTGCTTATTCTTCCTGATATTCTGAAAGTACTGCTTGCAAATTATTTCAAAGGGTGAATGCATTACAACAAAACATGACAGAAGAAGTTTGGAAATGAAAAGTGCTAAGAGCTGGCACATCTACTTGGAAAAAGCAGAATCAGAAAATTAGTTGGAAATCTGCACATTTGGAGTGTTAAGGCTAGAGAAAACTACCCTTACAGATCTTCCACTCATGTCTTCTGATGATGACTAAGCAGTGCAGAGGTGGCTGTATAATAGCAGTAGGAGTGGAAGGATTTTGAATGCTGAAGAAAATACAGATTGAAATGTCAGATAGGAAACTCTAAGATGTCTCTGTCTTTTGCCTTAAGGTAGGCATCCCTATGGAAAAGTTTGCAGTTATTATTTATGAAGCACATTGTTGAGTTGCAAACCCACTGCTTCGTAAGGAGCCCTGTGGAGGTCTTTATAACTGCAGGAGTATGCTGGGTGCAAGTTTCCCATAACTTAGTTTTTTCTAATGATAACTACAGAACAGATAATTGCTTCAGCGCAGTATTCTTGTTGAGAGGTAGATGAACAACAGTCATGCATCCTCATATCCTCATGTCATCACAGGATAGAGAAGGGATCAATAAGAAGTTCATAGGAGTTTTTATTATGATCAACCCTAACACATTCAGGTTAAAGAGGAAGTTCCTTGGCTACCTTCCATTTTGTGCTAGTATAGGAACTAAGTAAATCTTGTCTCTGAATTAGAAATTTGGGGTTACAAAGTATAAGGAAACCAAACCCTCCTTTTCTTCTCTCCTGTTCCAAAGCTCTTTTCTTTCAGCTAATGCCTGCTAATGCCAGCTATTTGCTACGCTGTCTGTCTGAACATGACATTTTGTTTGATCTGTTTCATGCCACAGGTAGTAATGACCAAAAATTTTCAGAAAGAAAAATTCATAATGGACCTTCTATTACCAAGAAGCAGAAAAAGAATAGCATAGAACTTATTTTCTACAGTGCTTTTAACAATGTATTAACAGCAATTATGATTTATTATGATTAAAAGAAAATGATAGAATGAGGTGGTTCATTTAAATGAGAACTGATCACCTCCTAGTTTTTCGTGCCTTTTAAATATTGTTAGATTGTATGTCAGGCTGCAGGAAGATTTAAAAATAAATCTTATAAGGTGTATTCCAGGAAAAAAGATTTGTGCCATAATACATCAGAACAGACTTTTCAGTTCTGTCAGTGTATCTTGCTGATACAAACCCTCAGAGAATCAGACACAGTTAATAAATTCTTCAGTATATTCAGCCACCTTGTATTTTTACCCGGAGCATTAAAAACTACCACTGCAGTGCAGTTGTATAAGCCTTCATTTCATAAATCTAAAGAAAGAGGTATATAGCCACTTAGTGTGCATGCAAAGTAAAAAATCTTTATCTACTCCAACTATTATAAAAGTCATACTAAACGGTTAAGGCTGAAGTTCATCAGTAAGTCCTGGTGGACAACAGGATGACCATGAGCCAGCAATGTGCCCTTGTGACCAAGAAGGCCAATGGCATCCTGGGGTGCATCCAGAAGAGTGTGGCCAGCAGGTCGAGGGAGGTCGTCCTTCCTCTCTACTCTGTCTTGGTGAGGCCACACCTCGAGTACTGTGTCCAGTTCTGGGCTCCCCAGCTCAAGAAGGACAGGGAACTGCTGGAGAGGGTGCAGCAAAGGGCTACTAAGATGATTAGGGGACTGGAACACCTCTCTTATGAAGAAAGGCTGAGGGATTTGGGTCTGTTTAGTCTAGAAAAAGACAACTAAGGGGGGGCCTTATTAATGCTTATAAACACTGAAAGGGTGGGTGTCAGGAGGATGGGGCCAGGCTCTTTTCAGTGGAGCCCGGCAACAGGACAAGAGGTAACGGGCACAAACTTGAGCGTAGGAAGTTCCACCTAAACATGAGGAGGAACTTCTTTCCTTTGAGGGTGGCAGAGCACTGGAACAGGCTGCCCAGAGAGGTGGTGGAGTCTCCATCTCTGGAGACATTCAAAACCCGCCTGGACGTATTCCTGTGCAACCTGCTCTAAAGTGACCCTGCTCTGGCAGGGGGGTTGGACTAGATGATCCCCAGAGGTCCCTTCCAACCCTATGATTCTATGATTCTGTGAAGTCTTGGATCAGTTTTTAAATATATACACGACTGTATTTTAAGTGTATGTAGTATCAAACTATATGATTCCTGCTCTTTCTGTATTTCCTTCTTTAAAAAGAAAAATATTGTGAGCTAAATTATATACAAGCTAATTTAAAAAGACAAAGAATGTATTACAAATAACAGCTTCCATATATGCTTTCAGTCATCTGCCACTATCCCTGTCCCTTTCCCTTTGTCACACATGCAAAGGAGCTTCTCACCAAGATGACAACAATGTAGTTAAGCCTAGAGACATCTCTGAACCGCTTTTCTTACAGGATGGGTATAAGATCTTCTGCATCTGCTTGTGCCTGAATGACCAAGAGAAGCACTGGTTGTGCCAAAATGGTCCCATCCAACAAGATGTGAATGTAGGCCAAAGGGATGAGGCTTTTTTTCCCAACATATTGGAGGTCATGTGTGTAACAATGCAGATGAGGCAAGCAAGATTTGTGTGTCTGGCTGCAGGGGGAAGGTGGATAGCTGAGGAAACCAAGATTCTCCAGTGGGCTGCACAGGAAGAACCATGCTTTGGGAGGAACATCACAGCCTGCAGCTATTAGGGACTTCGCTGGCCACTGATATGTGGTTCACTGCTCCCATGTCTCTTCTCCGGTAGCATCTTTCTCTCAGTTTCACTCCATGCTTCTTTATTACTCTTCCTTTCTCCTCCCATTACAGTTGCGTTTTCAATATCATCACTTCTTTCACTTTTCTTACCACTGAGCCTATAACTTCCTTAATATTTCCCCATTTGCCATTAATCTGTATTACTGACAGGTTCATGTTTTAAGCTCTTCCCCAGACCAACATCTGACCTGTCCATTTAGATCATTAACTCTATCCAATGAATGTGCTTAATTGTAATAAAACCCATTGAAATGGTTGATTTAGGTTGAACACATTTAGGTTGGATTCAGGTCAAACACACAAAAATAAATGGATCTACTCACCTGCTTGCTCCCTCTCTCAGAAACTTAATTAGTAATGTGTACAGCTTTGGATCAACATGTTTCTTTTTATTTGCTGCCTGCATAACTAAGTCACTATAGGGAGGGAATTTTGTACTGTCTGGTACCATTGTACCACACAGATAACATAGACAAAAGAACAATCATCAGAACAATGTGACTGAGATACAGTCTCTTATTCATCTTCTGTGGAAATGAAAACACTTTTTTTTTCTTATTTTATAATGCGGTCCATTTCACTGAGCTAGTTTACAACATGAGTCCAACAGTTACACCATCAGCAAATGTCAGTGCATTTGTAGAAACAGAGAATGAGAAAGCAAAGCGAGAGGTGGTGAAAATTTCTTAAACAGATTTTGCAGTGCAGAAAGCATTCAATTAGATTTACTGTCACAGAACGTCTTAAGAACTATTCTTAAAGGTACATCTAAAATCACAGCTCAGATTCTGTAGGAAAAATAAAATTGAGTAAAACCACAGTAAGCATTTGGGATAAAAGTTTTAGTTCTCCCCCATGTCAGACAATCAAGGTTTCTCTACATCAGCTCATTCCACATCACCCCCATCCTAATCTCTTGCCTCTCAGACTGTTCTCCTCCTCCCTTTTCCTTTCAGTATTCCTACAAAAAGTTGTATTCAGCTCCAAACTGAGGCATCTGAGTATAAGCATCTGCACATAGGTGTTTACACAAAAACCTAAGCACTCAAAAAGTCAAGGAGATCCACTCAGCACATTCATACAAGTCAGAACAACTTCCCAGTTCACCCTAGATTAGACAACTCTATTTGGATGGGTGAAAATCCCTCTACGTGTTGTTTGCTATATTGGTCAGAAACTTGATTCAATTGCCAGAACATAAATTTTTAGTGATACTGGAGATGCAGTAAGACAATCGACCTGGCCTCTAGTTGTTAGTCTGGTATCTTGGGGGAAAACAAAGAGAGGTCCCATCTGATATTTTCAAGCCCTGTGTGGATGCTTTGGATGGCACAAGGCATTTCAAATGGTTCTACACGTTTTAGTTTTGGCAACTGAATTGAGCTCCTAGTTTATGTATAAACATTACATCGCATACAGGTACATTTAGATTCTGAGTATCACTGTATCAACATCTTCAGATGTTGAAAGAGCTAAGTCATACAGCAAAACAATGTGCTTGGCTGTATCTGCAGACACAGATTCTGATATCCTAACTTCTGCTTGCTGGGTAGCCTGGTACTTAGCCTTCTTAATGATGTTAGCTATAACTTCATTAAGATGCAGGGATTGTCACTTTGTGTACAGTTGTAGTTTATACAACTGTAGCTTATTTTCTAAATTTTCTGTTTTCTTCAGGTTGGTTGGGGTGTGTTTTTTGGTTTGTTTGGGTTTTTCTTTTAATATTTTTTGTAATATATTTAGCAAAACAGGAGTGACTTATTCAGAAACTTAGCAGATCACCTCACCTTGTAATTGTGGAGCTTTTTCTCAGAAGCCTGGTTTCAACTATCTATTGCCTCAGAGTCCATTAAATAAAACTGGAAAACCACAGACATGCTCTTTGACATTGGTTATGCAATATTTTACGTTTGATGGGGATGCTAGAAAGAGCAGTCAAAACCTATTTAAAATGTTCGGAGAAGTAAACCTGTAAGTGTGGTAAGATGTAAATACCTTTTATTGGACTGACAGCGAAAAAAAAAAAACACGTGTATTTCTGTGTTTTTGAGATCACATATTTACTTTCATTTCTTTATTATTTTTCTCCAGATCCCACACTTAATATTATATTTTATTATATATTTCCTTGATTGCTTATTTGTCATTTGATGTATTTTAACTTTATATAACTCATCAAAGTAGGAACAGCAGTAGTAACAAAAATAAATATACAAAAGATTCCTAATAGAATTTGGAGGACATCAGAAAGAGTATTTTTATTTTTAGACCTATTCCCTTAATACTTTAGTTGAAATCCTTGGCGTGTGTTGAAACAGTTAAAAAGATACATTTAGGGTGTTCTCTGTCTACTAAAGATTATCAGAGTTATTCTCAGAAATATTAGACAGCTATCAAAAAATCCTTGGGATGGCAAACTTATTACAGTTAGAAAAAGTTCTGAATCTAAACCTAAATATTTCTTTCTTTTCCTATTCATGCAAACGAGTTTACTGTCAGTGTCATGAAAAACTTTCCAATAGCTACTGCTGCTCTTCAGTGACTGGCCTGAAACAACTGCAACAGAACAGAAAAGTTTCTTTTATTAATGTTGACAGTTCAGACAGGTTCTTTTTGCTGTTTTTTCATTCCTTTCAAGAATGAGAATTTGAAAGTAAAATTATTACCTCTTTTCTCCCAGCAAGATTTTGCTTTTTGCTAGTCCTATTCTAATCAGGGTACGTCTCACAGTGATGAAAGCCATCATCATTGTAAATGATCTATATGTTTCACACATTATCAAGATGGCTCAATTAGACTGCTTTCGTTGAAGTGAAAGAAATTGAAGTTTCTGGAGCAATGAACTGTCTTGGTCACAGGCTCTTCAGCGCAATCTACGTCATGTATGTAAGAGCAAAGAACACAAATATACCCACCTCTCAGACTTGGTTATTCGGTGGCCCATTTTTTATGGAAATATGTTGGCATCGTTTAAGGAAATATTTTGATTTGCATTATTTTCTTTTCTGTTGCACTTAAAAATGCTCTACACACATTTCCTCTCATCTAAAGAGCATGCTGGATCTACAGTCAAACCCAGGTACCGTTGCCAACATTAGATACTTGTTATACACACTGTGCTACTAGAAAACTGCTTCCAGCCTCAAAAGCTTATAACCAAAAGAGGCAGTGCAAATTGATGTTAAGGAAAAGGAAGTATCACTCTCACCATTTACAGGCGGTAAGACATGGTCAATTAACACCTAAATTGTGTCTATATACCATGAGGAGAAAGAAAGGTCTAAAGGAAGTGTCTAGGCTATGGGAAATGAAGATAGGATATGTCTTTGAAAGCCACCAGAGGGAGATCTGGCCCACTTAAGTTAAGTGCACTTATGCCTAAACTAGTCATTAATGGACTTTGTTTCAGGTGAGCAAGGACAGAATATGTATTGGAACAAATAAATATAACTTTTTTTAGTAGGACAAACTGTTGTTTATCTATGTGGCTGCCTCATGTAAAGGAAAGACTAGAAGGTAGTGAGACAACACAGGAAATAGAGGAAACAAAAAGGGTCTTCTCTACTTAAAGGTCTCCTCCATTGGTCAGGAAAATACTATAATAAAGAAAATATAATATTTGAGACAAACAGAATGCTGCAGGGTATACACAAGCACAGACTTGCAAGGAATAGAAAAGAAATCTTGATCTCTTAAAAGTGATTAAATCAGTGGTGAAATTTAACAAAGTCGTAGTGAGAGGTTTGGGAGGATCTGATAACCTTTTAGCTTCTTGATGAAGGAAACAGATGTTTGGATGTACAAAAGAGGTACGGTGGAAAGACCCCTGAACTTAAAGACCGGTTTCTGAAGCAAAAGGACTTACTGGCGGGTTAGTGGTAGTGCTATGAGTCCTGCTACCATGTGCAGTAGCCCTCCCTCTTCTGCACTGTGACTGCAGCTGGCTTTTCCTCTAGGTGGTTATACAGCCAAGAGAGAAATGCATCATAGTTGAAGGTGGCAACATGCAGCCATGGAACAGAGGACAGCTTAGCGCACTACAGTGCATCAGGTCAACCACTTCGCAATAACAGAAAGTTCACTTATGTCCTGACATGTTTTTCCTCTTTTTAACCACTATTCTCTGGAAACTGGTCATAAAAGCTTCTCTTTACCAGATGTATATAGCTTTCAAATAAAATTTAAAAAAAAAAAAAAAAGAAAAATAATTGTGTACACACAGTTCAGTCATGCGTATGAATCATAAGGGAAAAAACATGTTCACCTGATATTTTGATCTCTCATATGAACAACCTCAAAAACTTTAGGAACTAATAAAAATTTGGGTATGATCAGGAGCATAGCTTCTTCACTGATTATAGCTACTAATATTGAATGTATCAAATGACCACTGTCATTTTTGAAACAATTACAATTTATATAAATTATGATGTACTATATGTTTTATTTAAAACTGAATTTCTGTTGTATGTCAGATCCTTGTTCCATATGCAGAGTTCTTAAAGAAAATGTTTCTGTATTTTTTAAATAGCTAGTATAATTAAAATTAATTAAACTTAATTTTTTAAAGTTTTAAACCGTTTTGGCTGAAATTTCCATTTAAAAAATCATCCAAATTACATGTAAGTAAAGCAGGAACTTACAGTGGACCATTTCTGGGAATTCTGTTTCCAAGTATCAGCTGTAATAATCTTTTATTATTATTATTTTAAAAATCACACACCTAATTCAAGTTTATAGTCTCATGTTGCAATATTAAAGAATCAAATAAGAAAGAATGTCAGAATGCCAGGTCCCCATGATCTAACTGCTACAGTTAATTCTACAATGTGTTACCCTCAGTCAATTCACTAAATTTATGCATGTAACATATTTCAAATCACAATCCATATTAAAGGAAGACAAAACCAGTGCCTGCCACAAATATATGGAGGGAATTAAAATTTAGGGGACAGCAATATGAAAACATACTGAATAGACTAGTGTTACACTGAAAATCTTGCAAATCCTGTAGCAGGCATAAATGGAATATGCCATGTAGATAGAACTTAGATTTATCAGTGGAGTAATTGTAATTTTAACAGTCTTATCAAAATACAACAAACAGCTACAAGTGATCCAGACCTATAAGACAAAGGGCTACAGTTCCCTCTCCTTCGCAGGTTTTGCCAGGCTTCTGCTCCCCGACCTAAGCAATTTAATAATTCACATGTATTTTTACCCTCCCCTCCACTCTTGCTTCCCAAACGAACAACAACAAATCCCTCATAATCCTGCTTAACGCTGATCCGTTGGAAGTTCCTTGAAGGAATGCCAGATGGAAAAATCCTTCAGAAGATCTTTATGGAGTGACTCCTCAAGTCTCCACAGGTAGCCTACTTGTTAGTCTATGAATAAAGGAATGCATTTCAAAGAGCTTTGTGATTAGGATCAGTGTCTGGTTAAGTTGATTAGAGGTAGCACTTGATAATTTGTGGAGAACAACATGACTGAGATGGAACAGGATATAAACTAACACTGTTAAAAGTCCTGGAAAAGTGGAAGAAGGAAACCATTACGAGAAACTGAAAGACAAAAGGGAAAAGATGGATAAAGGTCCACGTAAATGCCCACAGAAATACTTTGAAAAGATCAAAGGAGACAGCATTTATACTCCCTAGACCAGAGAAAACATTCTGATAATAAAAAGAACCTGGATGAAACTATGAAAACAAAAGGCTGGTGCTAGTATGGAATCAGAAGTGATATATCTTGGACATAATATATATACATGCTAAAGAAACACATGAAAGTATAAATCTCTATATGTTACTCCTGAAAATGATGCATCATATGGCACTTAACTTTTTAAAGGCTTTCTTAGAAATATTTTTTATACAGTTTTCCAATCTCCGTTTCAATCACTGAAAAAGTGCAAGTACCATTTGAGTTTGAGCATCCTAAAATCAAACCTGAACATTTCTTTCTTCGTTATGCTTTCATCAGAACTGTCAGCATCCTGTTAACTCCACTGGAACAGGAATTAAACTCCCAAAAGCAAGACACTGGATTTTTCTATGCCTCTCTCTGCCTCCATTTACCATTCCATCTTTTTTGATGCTCTCCTCAGTTGGAAAACCTCAGCAAATTATGGCAAAGAGAAGACTACATGTTCCTCTAGCATCACAGTAGTGGTTTGAGATGATGAGTAGGACATAAACTCTTTTCCATAGATTTATGTTGGATTTTTATTATATATTATTATCTTTTTATATACTGCTTTTGACTAAGTCAGCCTCTCAAAATATTGAGCAAAGCAAATATAGAAGAAATGGGGGAAGACAGAGTAAGCCTTTTCGTTTGCAAATATTATAGAAAAAATTTCAAAGCTATGTTGTTTTTAAGACGGTTGGAGAGAAAATGTTTTTTCTATGGATAGAGAATTCTTATAGTAATTTGCAAGTGATGATAAAAGTAATAAGAGGAGCTGTGCCTGTACCCACTAATGCTGACTGAAAACTGTACATCAGAAAACTGTGTACTTGACTGCTTTTGATAGCTACTACTGAACAGTTTGAAGACATTTTCCAATGTCGATTCCTTTTAAATACTGCATCTACACACAAGAAACACTATGTAGCTCCTTTGAAAAAAAATCTAATTAAGTAAATATCATCTAAACATGAACAAAAGAACCCTAAAGAATAAAATCATCAGTCTTCCAAAATTTAGGATGTGCTTCTTTTCAGCTGACACTTGGTCAAATATTTTGGCCATATCTAGAAGCAGATGTGCAGAAATATCCAAGTAACCTGCAACTATTTTCCTGTCTATATCCACACTATATTGCAACTTCTTTCAAAGGAAAACATTTCTTTTCCTGATGACTGCCAAGGATGTGGAGGTTTCACAAAGTACAAGGATTCATCTTAATAATCTTATTATTAATGTGTCATTTAAAGAAACTTGCAGCACATATAGAAAATCTTGAAAATGCGATTAGAATATATTGTTTTCATCAAACTATGTCAGAAACACTGAAGAAGTTTGCTCCTAACTTATTAAGTTCTCTTCCTTTGTCAGCACACAAATAAAATAACAGAGCCAGAAAAGAAATAAATTCAGAAGTCTGGTCCACAGACAATCCAGCAATACAGTTAGCTATTTAGGTCTGACTAAAGGTGCCACTATGCCCTCAATCTCATACAGCATTACTGTTTGGAGACATGGTCTTTTACATCTCTATCAAGGACAGAGGGAGTGCTTTTAATACCATAATTTATTATTGGATAGAAACAGCTGTATATATTCAGTCTCAGAAGTAAATTTATCCTCAGTGTCACTCACTACCTGATCTAGTAAACTTTGAAATTTACATCCCTATTTCTACAGTTTATTTGGGCATAGAAGCTGTTAGATGGCATATTTCTGATAGTTAGACCCCGACTCTGAACAGGTGACGTTTCAAGCGGCACTATCTCCATTTGGAAAACAAAGATAGGAGTCATCCAAATTGTGAAAGTATAATTTAGAAAGACAATTATTATTGCATCATGATGTGTTATTTGTTGAACAAAAAAGTAACGTGAATGTCACCTTCTAGCATATATGGTTTAAATATATAGGGAACATAGTCAGTCTGCGATGCAATTAAATGTATTCTCCTTCTGTCTCTTTTTCTGTTCCTTTGCCTCTCTATTTATCTGCATTTATACACATATATTTTTACACATATGATTAAACATGAAAAAAAAAGTAGGAAAGTACGTATTTACCTCTCTAGCTGATGAGTCTTTCTCTGAGCAAGGGGTATATAAAGGATCTGTCCTATTGACCAAAATTAATAAATTTTCTCTCTCTCCTGTGTGTATTTGTTTTAGTAAATTATATTAGTATTATTATCATCTTCCAGTTTTCCTTTATTTTCACCAGCCATAGAGCTGTAGTTTTGGGCTAAAATAATGTAAAAGGAATAAAGTAAAATGGGTAAATGATCTCTTCAGTCTTTTTTCAAGTGTTAATTTAGTAAGAGAATTTCTTTGTGCGTGTGTGTGTTAGTGTTCCAAAATCTTCTTGGACTTTTTTTCAAAGCTAATATTTTAACACTGTTGCCAGGAAGAAATAAAAATTGCAAGCACAAGCTGCTGTTATTACAACATCGCTCTTCTAATTCCAGGCTTGTTTTTAGTGTTCCCTTGGGTGCTATTCTCCCAGCACCATAGGTTTCTCTTCTGTTCTTGCGGTTTCTGTTGATCGTTGTGCGTGGCCTCTACCATCCGCCCACAGTAGGTCAAGGAAATAAGCAGCACTGGTAAATACTTTTCTTGACATAAATACCACTGAACTTTGAGTTAAGCAAACAAACAAAAAGTCCATGTAAGGTTACTGATATAATCATTCTAGCAGTACTCGTCATTTATATTTGTATAATATATGGGGAAAAATCTTAGGAAAAAAAAATAAATAAAGTTTCGATGATATGCCAATACTACAGATAATTTTGTGAACAATTTGTTGCATCCAAGTTAAAGATTAAATTATCAAAACTCAAAACAAGGTTTGGGAGGGGAGAAGGGGAAGAGAAATCCGAGTCTAGTCCATACCGTTAGCCAAGATTTATTGGTTAATCCACACACAGGTAGTTCCAATGTGCTTTTTACACGCACACACACATGCATACACAGACACAGAGACGCACATTAGTTGTGGCAGATGTACATTAAGTACCCAGAGTTGCTGCAACTACCCTTCTTCCTATGTAGGCATAAATTGAAACCAAATATTAATGTTCAGTGCAATACCTATATCCTTTCTTAATATCTGTGATGGCTTCCTCAAAGCATACAGAGAGGCCTGGACAGGCTGGAGAGTTGGGCGGAGAGAAACCTTATGAAATTCAATAAGGGCAAGCGTAGGGTGCTGCACCTGGGGAGGAATAACCCCCTGCACCAGTACAGGTTGGGGGCTGACCTGCTGGAGAGCAGCTCGGTGGAAAGAGACCTGGGAGTCCTGGTGGACAACAGGATGACCATGAGCCAGCAATGTGCCCTTGTGGCCAAGAAGGCCAAGGGCATCCTGGGGTGCATCAAGAAGAGTGTGGCCAGCAGGTCGAGGGAGGTCATCCTCCCCCTCTACTCTGCCTTGGTGAGGCCACACCTCGAGTACTGTGTCCAGTTCTGGGCTACCCGGTTCAAGGAGGACAGGGAACTGCTGGAGAGGGTGCAGCATAGGGCTACCAAGATGATTAGGGGGCTGGAACACCTCTCTTATGAGGAAAGAGTGAGGGATTTGGGTCTCTTCAGTCTGGAAAAAAGACGGCTGAGGGGTGACCTTATTAATGCTTACAAATACTGAAAGGGTGGGTGTCAGGAGGATGGGGCCAGGCTCTTTTCAGTGGTGCCCGGCAACAGGACAAGAGGTAATGGGCACAAACTTGAGTGTAGGAAGTTCCACCTAAACACGAGGAGGAACTTCTTTCCTTTGAGGGTGGCAGAGCACTGGAACAGGCTGCCCAGAGAGGTGGTTGAGTCTCCGCCTCTGGAGACATTCAAAACCCACCTGGACGTGTTCCTGTGCAACCTGCTCTAAGGTGGTCCTGCTCTGGCAGGGGGGTTGGACTAGATGATCTCCAGAGGTCCCTTCCAACCCTATGATTCTATGAAAGCAGCAATATTAAAACAGGTTTTATGCAGCAGCAGCAGGAACTGCATCTCCAGATCTTCATTGATCCCCACTTTGTTGACCCTGTTATCACCAAAAGCGACTCCAGCTCCTAAGTTTGCCTTTGTGTGATGACTACAATTGACAGATACTGAGTTATTTATAGCACTAATGATGGTAAGGGGCTTTCAAGGCCCCTGATATCATCCCAAGCCTGTACTTTATGCTCCATTTTTTACTTTAGGGTGATAGACAGTTTGCTCTATATCAAATAAGTAGTTGTTATCACTGTTTGTTATTCAATGTATGATTATATTCCAAAATTCTTGTAACCATAGGCATTACATTACCCAACTGCATTGCACTGAAGCGTGAAGGAATTTATCCTGCTGCAGTCTGAAAAAAAATATTTACTCTTAAACTACTAATAAAATTTCTTCTCCTTCCCTTCCACTCCTCTCCCCTCCCCTTTCTTTTCTTTTTCCCCCCTTCTGTTTCTTTGGGTTTTCTTTCAATGCTGTTTACCTTAACCACCTTCATGTTGTTTTTATGAGAATACAAGTCTATGGAAAATAAAGGAATAATGTTCTATTACTTTACTGAAATTGTACTGAACTATTTTTATAGAAAAGCTTATGCAAAATCATTAAGAAATTATTTCTCCCCTTTGTATGCGAGGCCTGAAAAGTTAGAAAGTTATCAAATGTTTAAAAATAGACTGTGGCCCATAATAAGAAAACAAATTGTCTTAATATCCTCTGAAGTCATGTTGAATTGTCTTAATTTTCAAGAGCTTTTTGTATTAATAACTATCTACCATCATAATAATCTGGTTCTGATCCACCAAATGAATTGCTGTGTAGACAGGACTCCATGCAGTAGAAATTTCACATTAATAACAGTAGCAACTTTGGGTTGAGGAAACAGGAAGAACTGATAGTTGCTCAGTGGAAACCTTACGAGGTCCAGGGGAAACCTTATTTTCTAAATCCTATTGAAAAGTGTATTCTGCCGGAAAAAAAAAGGAGGTAATACCTTTAGGATGCTTATACATTTGTTGGAGAAAATACTAGCTCTGAGCTAGGGTAATGAAACAGTAGCGTATTCCCTTTAGTCCAACATAAGATTTCAGTTTACAAAATGTTGATCAGATCACTGGATAGAGTACTAAAATTCAATGCAAATGTTAGGTCTTGCTAACACCTACATATTCCAGCATTCATAAGACTCCCCTGCCAATTACTGCTGTTTTTAAATGAGATGGATTCTACAATTCCATTCTTAAACTGTTTGCAAAAAAACACATCAATGCTGTATTTTTTCAGTTGCAAAGAATTGGATATGTAAGCAGTATAAAGGTTATCATGCTAAAGTTATGTTTGTTATTCCAGACATGTCATTGAAAAAGTAAAATTACATATACTTTGTTAACCTGTGATAAATCCAAGACATGGTAAATATGGTGTTTTCATTAAAAACCCTTAAGAAATGAACAGTCTGTTCCTGCTCTGCATATGCTGTTGCATGCCATAGGGCCAGTCTTCAAAGGTTCAGATTGAAAATGAAGATGAACCTGAAGATCATCTAAGTTTTCAGACGGTGAAGGTGGTGGAAGAAATAAGCCTGTGATTTATGATGGAAAGTTTGGATGGAGCACAAGGAGTACTGAGAGGCCAGCTTCTAGACTAGATGGAAAGATGATCCTGGAAAGATGTTAACATAAGAGGATGAGGCAGATGAAAAGACAGGCTTGTGAGGATATAGCAGGGACAGGGTTGCTCCACAAGGGAAGATGAGCCAGTAGCTGAGGCGAACTACAACAAAGGAAAAGGGCAGTGACTGGAGTAGCAAGGGACACAGTCACAGGGTATTCAAACAAAGCTGTTTCCCATCAATGGGACAAGGTGAGGAAACAAGGCATATCCAGGGTTCATATAGGAAGTCCAGTCAACAAGTCAGGACACCAGAATACAGGAATAGAGACAGAACTGGAAACTACACAATTCATCATATAGCTCAGGCAAGACCTGGGAGCCTGAGCCCCCTCACTGTTGCAGCTGTGGGTAGAGGTCCCAAATAATACTCATGAAGGCAGATAAGGCCTATTGGTGCATACTGGACTCCAACAAATCTAATGCAAATATTTTAAATCTGGGAATTAAGTCTTCAGTCAAAACCTTCCTTCTGTTACAAACATGTTTTGTGGTGATGTCTAGTTATGTAGAATAATTAACAGCTTTCCATAAAGGTGTTCATTCTTTTGGCTCCAATCACTTTTTGATGAAGTCGTTTATTAGTTCTCAACATTCATTCATTCAAATCTACACAAATATATTCACAAAAAATAATATATAAAGAAACGTTTATTAGTTCTCAACATCCATTCATTCAAATCTACACAAATATATTCACAAAAATAATATATAAAGAAGCATGTGACAGCAAATATAGCAGGAGTTTTTATCTTATAAGGATTTTGAACTGTTTTTTGCCCACATACCAATAAATCCTGCAACCCATTGTGTAGGAAGCCAATAGACATTGTACAGCATCTCTGTCATTAGCTGAATCATATCTTGTACACATAGAGTGATATATAATGCATTCACTTATTAGAAATTTTGGTGTAGCACTGCAATTTATTTTTCAAGTAATAATTTTCAAGGCTTTTGAAATTATTTTCTTGTTTGCTTTTTCAGCTTTTTCTTTTTTTATCTTCTTTTTAAGAGGACTATAGAGGAAAATTAGTTTAAGAAAACCTTAATTACCTGGGAATGCTATCAAAGCATAACACTTTTGTATGTCCTTAGGTATTTGAAGACCATACTATAAACCAAGAAATTTCATATTTCTTTAAATAGCTGTAGCCCACAATACAGAATAGTAGTGTGATGTGTGCATTTTAAAAGTAACTCTGATCTTCAAAGAGGACTGTGGAGATGTTCCACTTGCTTTAGCTCTATTTACATTGTCTAGAATTTATCTCTTCATGTGTTTTTCCATTAAAAATAAGTGGAAAACACCAGATTTTAAAATAAAGCATTCATTTTACAGTTTTTGTGATAGTGATCTTGCTTTTAAATACAAATTTGTGTATTTAAGCCTATCATAAGGAATTTCAACACTGAACTTAGTTAACTATATTTTTCTTCAATGATATCTTTCTTTATTACCACAACACTGTAAATAAAACAACAGAGATGTCCATTTTGGATGATAGATATGGTATGAAGACAATACACAGGCAGCCTGGAAAAGGAACAACTTATGAAATTTGAATCCCTTAAAAGTTAGGCATCTAGATTTAATTAGTCATACAGAATCCCTCTGAAGACAATGGAAGACAACTTCAGGGGAAATTTGTCCTTTCCTGTAACAACTCTAAAAAACAGATGGACTCCCTTTTCTTTTCACTTCCTCTCTGATTCCTTTACTAGAAGGAAGCCATTTACCTTAGTCTAGATATAAATTGTAGGTGTCTAAGTTAGATAAGATGTATTTCTTCTTGATGCATTCACCATGTACTGCTTATGTTCCTAGCCAGAAGTAAAGTTTCAAATAAACATTAGTTATGATTCATTGCTTTTGTTTACTTGTTTTTGTTATAAGTAAAAAATGCTTCCAAAAGAACTGCAGGATATTATTGATAACCTATCACTGGTTAAAAGTAGGAGAAATCAGCATATTTTCATTTTGTTTTGTTGTTGGTTGGGTTTTGGTTTTCTTTTTTTTTTAAAGACTACGTTTGAGCTAGTCACCCTAAAATCCTTCTATAATTGAGAGAAACAAGTACTTTTATTATGCTTTATTTAGCATAATTTTTGAGGTTCATAGTAGGATGAGCTGAGTGTACACGTAAACATTTGGGTAAATGAATTTCTTCTTGTGTACCCTATTCACTAACAAGGAGGAGACAACAGAAGAAAGCATTACATAGGTATTCATTGCATACCTATGTGGAAACATAGGAAGCCTGTAGATCTTGGTCCAAAAATCATGGAGATCAATGGGTATGTGGTCACTGACAACTGCAAGATTTAGATCAAACTCATTAAATACCCATACATTTTGCAGAACTAGTGTGCTGTCAATATTAGCTTCTTTATGAATAGGATATGTAAGGGGTTGTTTGCCGTGCTTTATTCCATCCTAGCAAGGGGGATATTTGGGAGGATGAAAGAGACACATCCTATTCAAAAGTGCTTCAGTGATTTCTTCTATTATGCAGATTTACTTCACTGTTCTTGCAGAATGACATTCAAAAAGCAAACAAGTACTAAATAGCATGAAAATGAACATGATGAGTACCAAATTTTTGTCTATTGTTGAACTTGTTTCTCTGTTCCAGAAAACTTTCTGAATTAATTTCAGCTTCATGACATGTATGTTTTATTTTGGAAAGGCAAAATTATCTAAGTTATGCTCTGCATCATACAATGAAGAGCATAATCATACATGATTCCTCTCTAAAACTAGGAATTAATATGATATATGTCTTCACTAGGATCTGTCTCAATACTTTTTCTAAGAGTTAAAAAATGCTCAAAAATAATATGACTTTAATTTTAATATGTCTTTTCTATTTGTAAAACAGGATGTCCTTATCTTTTACGTATTAAACAGAAAGATTAAATAGAAAGTATAATCTTGTATGTAATTTAGTGGAAATGCAACAAAAGCCAACGACAGTGAATAACATGAAAAAATATGTTTTGCATGAAATATTTTTTTTTAAAATATAAATTATTTATAGTAGAAGCATCCCAATTAACACATGTTAAAAAGTTTCTAGATGCAAGAATGAAAAAAAAACATATTCATACAATAATTAACTTTGATGCACGGTAAGTTCTTTAAGAGCAATCATTGTTATTACCATTTATTTTTTGTCCAAAGAAGGTGGCTTCTTCTAATTTTTGAACATTTGAATAGGCTTATAACACACAGACCTGATGGTTTTATTCTAAATACTATTCTTTATTTGTTAAAAAGAGTTTCTAAATGAAAAAAAAAACAACAACAACACACAAAAACAAACAAACAAACAAAAAAACACAATAAACCAAAACAAAATATGGGACCAAAGTCTGCCTACTTCAAGATACCTGATCAAAAAGACACATGCTATAGTAACACACCAGCAAGGCCTAATTCACATGCAAAATTACTGTAAGATAAGGATACAGTAGCTACCTATTAGCGCTGTACTTGGTGCTTGATACCCTGGATCTGGTAAATGAATCATGGTCAAAGAATTGGTTCATGGGCTATCCTGTGATGGTAGGCACTGTTTAATTGCTAGCATGCTTAAGCAAGTCTTGGGAGATGAACACACACTACAAGAGAGATTTCAGACACACAAACACGATCTGTGCCCTGCCATTTGCTTTTAGGGCTCTGTCCCTATTTAGTATAGCAACTCTTATGTGGTCAAGGCCAGAAGTTTGCTCCTCCTTTTCCTGCACTTCAACTGCTAACTTCATGGTTCAGTCCTGTTACAGAGGACTTTGCAGAATCACGATCCTAAATGAAAAAG
Organism: Dromas ardeola; assembly: GCA_013398915.1. Classification (NCBI taxonomy): domain Eukaryota; kingdom Metazoa; phylum Chordata; class Aves; order Charadriiformes; family Dromadidae; genus Dromas; species Dromas ardeola. Next base: position 65,295 of record VYZM01015024.1, on the reverse strand, counting down.
AGAGACCAGTCCAAATATAGACTTCAGCTATCTGCATTATAAGATGCAAATATATATCCTGGTATATAAAATGGAAAGGAAATTTTATGTCCTTGTAAATGTTGGCTAATTTAAAGGAAAAAGCATACTTCAAAGGCAGGATTGCTCTGAAGGATCATATGGATTATTACTGAATTGCTGCTCATAAATTCCCACATGGGCTTCTTCAAAGGAGAAAAGAGAATCATTGATCATTGGGGCTCATTGTGACATCTACATGAAACTGCTGTAAAGAAACTCCAAAATATATTTAAAAAGAAAAAAACAAACAACAACAAACAAACAAAAAACAATTTATTTCAGGCTTCATAAAAAAACTTAGACTCAGCACATCATTATGCAAACTGCTTAGGCTTGCAAATGTGTCCAGTAGATGGGAGGTAATTATCAATTCACAGAAAAAATCTAGGAAACAAAAGAAATTACATACTGACAGTTGTAATGGTCAGAGTGAAAGAAGGTGAAATTTAGCAATCCAGATTGAATTTATTTTCGAATTTGGGGAGTATTAGTGTGAATGGTTAATATTTTGGAGATAAAGTAAGTAAGATTTATTAAACCCATTATCACAGAACTTGGAGATTTTATATTTTCATCACTCATTGAATTTATTGAATTTCACTATGAAAAGTCCCTTTAATGACAACTGTCAGAGGCAGAATACTAAATTAGATTTTTCTGTTTTTTTTTCATCTGACCCCCTGTGTTTCTCTGTTTCAGTCTCTAAAATCCACTGCTGTAACTTCAGGGTCAGATCTCACTCAGGCTTATGACCTTATTCACTACAGATGACAAATCAATGTATTACTGTTGCTTTCTGTTCTTTAGTTGTTCACTAGAACAAAGCTGTCAAGCATACCGCAGGAACTCCAGGGCATTTCTCTTGAAATCCAGCTCCAGTAGCTGATTCTACAACTCATTATATAGTCATGACATGTCTGATGATATACAAATCCTGATCACTTCATCAGATATTATTTTCCTTATCAATACTTTCCTATTTCTGCAGATAATTTTCTCATTTGGTCATTTTTTTACAGATCAGTTGCTGTTTCCACAGATTTTACATTATAAGAACTGAAGGGACTGCTGTGATCTTGTTGCATGGCGGTCTATGAAATAAAGGAGGCAAGATTTCTCTGAATTATCTGATCTTTGTACTAAAATATGCCTGTAGTGAACTAATACTTAAGCAGTAGTTAAATCAGCAGTTACCACCTCAGCGGGTTATGGCACTATTTTATTCCTGGAGAAGACATGCAGATGTCAAAATCTTTTTTCCTAAGATCATATACTTGTTTTTTGTTTTGGGTGTTTGTTTTTTTTTTTTTAATCTAGTCAGTACGTTCTCCTTAGAAGGAAAAAAGATCACTTAATTAAAGCTGCATGGAAAAATTTGTTCAACCGCAATTTTTAGATCAAAGAAAAATCACAACCTGAACCTGAAAATATGAAGACATACTTGTGCGTAACAGAGAAATTATAACCCACTTTCCAAATGAAATTGAATTTCTTAATCTTTCAGATTAAGAAAAAAATTTCATTTCTTCTTTTCTCAATTTAGGTTACAGTTGTAAGTTTCAGTTTCACAGTTCCAGTTGTGAGCTTTCATCATCAGTTGTTACACTCAAGCTTTCTTACTTTTTGGTCTAAAGACTAATTAATTTTTGAACTGTGAGAATTCCAACAGGAAGCATCCCTACTTTTAGAAGAGTTAATAGACATATTATTACAGCATCCATTTGACATCAGAGAGTGAAGTTTAGGTTTCTAGCTTAATTCTAGTTGGAAGTAGAGACTAGAACAAAGAGAATTTGCTGATCACTGGCTTTTGTTGAATGTGAGATTGCACTTCATTGACCAGTACATAAATTCCCACAAAATTATCATCTTCTTTACACATGCAGCACCTATATTTCAAATCTAAGTAGTATAGATTATTCAATGGTATTATCTTAGATTTTCTTCTTTGATTTAACAATACACAAATAAATCCAGGAAAACAGATTAAATCTGCATCTCTCATATTCCAGTTCATTCACAGTGGATGTGTTATGCATTTTTCTGTGACAGTTGTAAAATCAATCACAAACTCTGTCATAATTTGAACCATATAGCTAAACACATAAAAATGTCTCTGTATTTATCATTTCTATCAGTCCTTATCAAGCACGAACTATTTTGCTCAACACCAGAAATTTTTCATTTTGTGCATATGAGATACTTATTGCAATGGGCAACATCTTTTAAGTCTTTCATTTATTGATCAATCTTTGATGTTGTAATACAATCTAGTTTCAAAATACTATAAAAGCTATTAGACAACGAATTAGAAGGATGCAGGATACTGTGAGAGTGGGAAGATGTCTTTCTCTTTTTTACTAACACTCTCTCACTTGCTTTCTCTTTTTCTGCAGAGATAATTTGATCTTTTATCAAGAACAGGAGCTTGGAACTTCCCCTGAGAGTTGTTACTCTCTTGCTGGAGACTATTGCACAGAAACATGAAAATCTCCCCAAAGGGAATCCTTTGGGTATGAGAAACACTATCCCAGTACAGATTAATTCCTCTCCTAATATCTATTGATTGCACACTGATTTCCCAGTGCTCTGTTTTGTTCCAACATTTTGCTAGGGAAAAGAAGAAATATTGCAGCTGGGGCTAGGTAGAACAGAGGGAACTATTCAGTGGTCCTTCTCTCTGTTGCAGTGGAAAAACTAGCAGCAGTGCCATGCTTAACGGAAAAAAATGTAAGAGAAGCTAATTATAATATAGCAGGATTGAGCTGTGCAGGGTCCAATATGCCAAAGTCAAACAAAATGAGGCAAAGCCATGAAGGTATCAGCAGGTGTATTTCAGCTACTTTAGTAGCATGTGCACCAAAGGATTTTGCTCCTTGGAAATCACTTAATGCAGAGCTGCACAACTACCAGTACATTCCCTAATTTCAATGTGCAGCCCTTCTGTAAACTAGATGTTGACATTCTTATGATATACTTCTTTTGGTATACTGAAAAGATTTCCATTCATACTCACTGTATCTTCCCTGTGCTTCAGCTAACATATAGCCCATTGTATCAGCCTTTTTTTCTCTTTCAACATGATTCATCACATTAAACATTAGCTTTTGATGTGGACTCCTCACAAGGGATCTCTAAAAAATCTTATCAAGCAATGTTTACTGCACCTTTCCATCATTCTGGCAGCTTGATTTACACCGAAATCCAACAAATTAGTAAGGCATGACCTTTACTTTAAAAAAAAAAAAACAACCCACAACCAAATTGTTGTGTTAATCAAGCTGTATTTTTCCAAATTTGCACTATTAAAATAGTTTTTAAGACTTAGAATTGCTGTGAGTATAACTGATCTATAAGTTTTTGGAGTACTCTAAGCTTTTTTTTCAATTTATGATATTACATTTGTTCAATGTGCCCGGAAACTTTTCTTACACTGATTTCATAACAAATATTAATCCAGATTCAGCAGTTTTATTTCCTAATTGTTCCCTTTGTTCAGTTGGAAAGACATATATAAAATAGCAGAAAGTTCCGGTTTGTGTTTGCTTTTTCTTGTAGCTTATCACTTATCCAACACCATGCATGTACATAGATATGTAAATATTTATTTACATAAATATGTAAAATAATGTATATAATGACATTACCATGTATGCAAGGTTTTTTGTGGCTCTTTTTTTTCTTTAAACAGGGGGTCTATTTTTAATTTTATTAACACATGATACATTCTTTCTTGACTTTCCTCCTCTTTGAGTGAAGCCACGACTACAGGAAAAGTGTGAATAATTATTGTGGAAGACCATATACACAGACTGGTAAGCACAGAGTGTGTTCTCTCTATAAATAGTACTGAGAGTACCTAGCTACTATGTGCTGCTTTTCCTCCATGCATACTGAAGGACTTTTTAATGGCAGGTAATACCTTCCTGTGTGAATAATATACATGAATCACAGAAGGTTAACTTGCTTTTTCTAAAATGTGCTGTCAGAGCAGCGATGGTGAAAGTATTACAAGGTACTACGACTTGGATTTTCTTTGTTTCTGTGTCAATGTGAAATCCTACTTCTCTCTTGCAGAAAAGATAGTGACAGCTTCATTTTTCCTTTACAACCACATAGATCTTAGGAGATGATCAGCAGCAGAAGGCCAAGTGGGTTATTCTGGAATGTGTGAAAAGGCTTTAAAGACCTATGATTACACAACTGACTTGAGCTACAAATAGCTGAGCTCCAAGCCAGAAACTCAAATGAGAAGCTTCTTGAACTGTGTCCCTTTGTGGCAGTTACAAGTCTCTCCTTTGTGCTGAAGGATTTACAACGTTGAAGTTCTAGAAACATATTTTGAGTGCTGTTTTTTATTTGTCTCTTTTTTTCCAAAACACATGCAAAGAAGTTGTTGCTGTATTTGTAAATTAGAAAGTTAGTCAGACTGAGAAATATGACATTTTCAACCAGTTTAATTTACTTAATAACTCATTGCTTTATCATAGTCTAAAGCCCAGCCTATATACTATGTAACTTCCATTTCCAGCTTTCAGATTGATGGTATTTTCATAATTGAATGATGCCGTCTTGTACATAGTGGCTGTTCATTTACCAGAAAGAAGTTCAGAACAACCTGTTCCTGTACTTGCTTAAAGAAAATGAAAGAAAAGAATGTTTTACTAATGCTTGGAAAATACACCCATGCCTAGGGATAGCACAGCTGTTATCCATTAAATTTGCTCAGGAATTGAAAGTGATCAGTGTTCTGACCACCTTACAGACACATTTTCTTCTGTATATTATTGTTTGTCTCTTCTTTATTTTATTCTTTTCATTGCAGTAAAAAAATAGATATCATATATTAATTCCTAGATGGTGTAATTTATTACTATATTCTTTGGACTAGTCCTTTTGTAAACCATTTTCCTTTATATATTATACACATGGTCAGATTCCTGATGTAGCAAATTGTACCCTAAGGTATTCTGGAGTTTTTTTGTTACGTTTGTTACAGGAAAGATAACCAGTATACAGCTTCCCTTTTATTTCTTTGTTTGAGTATTGATCACTCTGCATTTTGAATCTGCTACCACTTTGCTCCTTGATGTCCTGATAACATTTTCTCTGGCTGGAGGTTTTACTGCAGTGTTTCAACTCTTGTACAATATATCCTTTTTATTTTTCTTTTCATATCATAAGAGTAGTATGGCACATGTGCAACAGCTTCATAAACAATGAAGTTGTGAATTTTTCAGTTTGGATGTTGCTGTAGCTACATGCAGCATAACATTAGGTATTAAAATTATTGTCCCAGAGGTGCATGACCGAAGCTCATCATGCATGATCTCACAGAAGGCACTTAACGAGCACACACTCCTTTTCTAGCATTTTCCATATATGATAAAGGAAAATGTAAAAAATAAGAAAAAAGACCCACTGAATATATGTGTGTCTAATCTACTTGACTTGATTTTATCAAGAGCTCTTACTAAGCTACTGCAGCTCAGAGCTATCAGAAATTCTGTTTAAAATCTCAATTAGTTTTCAGAAATTAAGAGAAATGCATTCAAATAGATTCAGTCACAGGAAATACTATACAATTTATAGAACTGAAGAAAAGGCAATAACTGATGGGCTATTTCTGTGTCCAAATTTCTTGGATTCCAATGAGTTTTTGAAGAAAAGGCTGCAGTAAAGAAGAAACCGTGGCTGAGCTGCTTTCTTAGTGCAGCTACTGATCTTTATATATGGTCAGTGTAGATGAAACTCATTCCAGTAATCATTCTTTTCCTAAATAGTGTCACAGAAGTCAATACACTTACTGACATATAAGGAGAATTGCATGCTGAAAATTGTCAATTTAACTTTTTCATTGAATATGGTTTAATGAACTCTTTGAACATGATGGTGCAGAAAAAATGTTGGGAAAAGTCATTGGAGCCAGTTGTTGCATAACATGTGTAACAATATGAAACATTTTTCAAAGGAATTTATTTAAATGTGTAGTAGCAGCTTTTACCGCTCATACAATGCCTTATGCAGTTGTACATATAATGGATGTCAATACTAGAACATATTCTGCTGAGTATTTAAAAAATAAATTTGCATGGGTAGGAATTCTATAAGCAGTTTTGTCACCTGAAGTCCAATTAGGTGGGATTTACAGGCTGAAGTTCCAGAAACAGGAGTCAGGAAAACCTCGCCTAATTTCCTGTGCTTAGGATGGTACTCAGCTTATCAAAAAGTAGACATAAACCATGTAAACAATGTGGGAATCTACATAGATCTATTCATTCAGAAATCTCTATATGTGTGTTGGAGATCATTAGGTTATGTGACAAAAGGCTTGCCTCAGCACACGCAAAGGAGCATGGAAGAACAGTCACAGGCAGGGGAATCAGAATAATCTAATCAGAAAAGTGAGCACGCCATCCCAGCTACTCTCAAGGCTGCCACAGGAAAACCATCACTCCCATGATCTGAGTATGCAATCCTTTAAGATCAGTCAGCAGGAGCACCTCTCTAGATCACCTTTCAGGCTAAGCAGGTTTGCTGCCGAGAGTATGGAACTCATGGGATGTGAGGGAATATCATCTTTGGATTGTGCAAGACTATATTATCTTTAGGGGAAGAACAAGCATGGGAATAGAGGGGCAAGGGAACAAAAGGGGATGGTTTACATGCTGATGGTCAATACGCTTCTCTGGCCATGCCCTGTACCTCGCTACAAGAGATTGTTTTGCCTTCTTATTAAATTCCATTTCTAATTATTTTCCTGGTGAGGGCACTGTCTATTCTGTGCATGTGTGTGCACGCACACATGTGCACAGAGGTCAAAGTGCCAGTAATGAGAATCAGCCCATGGGTCACAGGGTCCCAGGTGATTCCAGGGCTGGCAGCTAAAGCAAGTGAGGTTATGTAAGTCAGTGTGTGATCTTTAGTGAGTATTAAGATGGACTAATCAGCAAGCAAAATAAATTACTTGAGATGCTGCCTTACTTATAAATTTGGGTATTAATTCACGTGGTTAATTTTTTTAATGAAAATAATTTGAAAAAAGGAATTCTAATGATCATTCATCACCATCTGATGATCTGAAATTCAGCAAAAGCATTGAAATTTTCCATAAAATAATCTATACATTTTATGTCTCCTACAATGTGCTAGATGAGAATGGGGTGCTGAGAAAAGGGTTTGATTTTTGTTGTTGTTATTTGTTTCTAAATATAATGTTTAGTATTTTATTTTTAAAATAAAATGGAGATATCCAGATGTGCACATTTTCATTGAGCAGCTGTGTTTGCTCTGTATTCCTTGTCTTTCTTCAGTTCATCCGTTCCTTATTGCTTGTTGCAGTCCTTTGTTAGACTAGATCTAAAATTAGACTGTAAAATAAAGCAAAAAAAGAGGTCTTGACATGCCTACTTCCTTAAGTGGCAGTACAAAGCCCAAAGTAAAGAGAAAAAAAAACAGAAGTCCACCTATGCCATTATTCTATTTCTGAACAATGGCTGAATAGGAAGATGGAAATGGAAAATAAGAAATATGAATACAGAGAGAGTATCAAGTACTCTTCCCTTTTGTACAGTCTCACATCTTCAAAGTGTTAGTAACTTAAGTATTGTCAAAGCTTGGGTTAGCTTTACATCATATCTGTGTAAGTTACACTGTAACTGTTATATAATTCTGACTGCAGTTATGAGAGTTTATTTATATCAGTAGAGGTGTCACTGAGTAATAGCAGAGAAACTGGACTTAACAGGTCTTGGACATCTCCATTATGGAGAATGATATGAGCCCAGATGGTTGTTGTAAATCAAACAATTTTCAGATTTACTGTAGATCTACAGCAAGCCTATGTCTTGGAGCCTGGAAACTGAATATCCTGGATCTGGGGATGTTCAAAGGCTTCCAGACTTTCTGATGTTAACCGGGAGCTGAGTTCCTGTTGCAGACTGGCTCGTCTTCTGGGTTCCTGAAATTCCAAAGAACCTCATCTCTGCCAGGTTTCTCCAAACAGGCAGATAAAATTATGTGCTCTACCTACACCAGAAAACTAAGTGATGTTAGAGGACATTTCCAGGCCTGGAACTTGATTTTAAATTCTTAGAGCAATCTCTGTCTTTTATTTTGTCTAGGCCAACTTTTACTTTCCCAAAGGATCTCTGGGTCATGGACTATTTGAAACAGGTGGTTTGGATGTAGCCAGCCTGCTCTGGAGACTAAGATAACTGAATTGTATGAGCAATGATCATTCTATGAGGGCTGACCTCTGTTTCTGACAGTAGTGCCACGTGCCGTCTTTTTTTGTTTTTTTTTCCTCATTCCTTAACACAGACAGAGCTACAAGACATTGCACGCAAAAGCCCCCATGACTGAAGATTAAGAGGTTATAGAACAGAGCTACGATGAGTGATCCAGGACTAGGAGCTCAAAACTCTTCACACATGTCACTATACTTTGCTGCTATTGTACTTCTTAGTCAAGGGGGAAGAAAATCTAGAGAGATATTTTACAGCTGTAATCTAGCTCCTTTCCTGAGTGGGTTTAATTCTGACTCTGTCTATGAGTTCATTGGGGTGCTACATGCTTTCCCCTGCCGTGTTGAGAAGTAACTGCATAAAGGCCTTATTCCAAATCTCTGTGTGTACAAAAAGCAGCTGTTGATAAGAATTATTATAACTGCATGGTTGACTCTTCACTGTTCAGCTCTGCCTACACTTTGTGTATAAAGCACCTTCTACTATAAAATAAGATTTTTTTTTTCCTTTATTTTTTCTACTGCAGACGGAGTTAAAAAGAGAGGATGGAAACAGTGGCATAATATATGTGCCCAGGTCAACCAAGAGCAAAAGCTGTAAGGAAGGACTAAGTTGCAGGGAGTTTGTATGTCAGTGCCAATGGAAAATCGGGGCGTTATTTTATGCAAATCATTTATGCAGCCAGCTGTAATGCCTAATAGTTTTTCTTCTTATAATCCAGTATTGTTTCTCCCACACACTACATTTACTTGATAAAGTGAGGATGATATTCTTAATTTGAGTTTAATGGTGTAGTGCAAAAAGAGGAACTTGTTCACTGTAAATGTGTTAGCTAAACTGTGATTGTGAGCATTCAGCTATGAGTCTCTGGGTTCCACAGTTACAGTTCAATATAAATATATGTTGCTGCTAAAAACGGATCCTTTAGGGGGGTGGGGGGCAAGGTTAATTTTCAGCCAAATTATTTACCTGATACAGCTCCCAGCAGGGCCTCGAGAGTACAAGTGCCAGCCCAAGAGAAACAGTGGGAATAAACATTTGAGAAGGCAAGTAAAACTCTACTTTTATAAGGAACTCTTAGTTATGACCCACTAAAGAGGATGGACAAAAAAAAAATAAGGTGGAAAGATATGTCTTAGATTTTCCAATTTTTTTTTTTAATTTTACTTTTTTTTTTCCCAAAATCAAAATCTTAATCTTTTAGAGTTGCAATACTATATATCACGTTTCAGATTTGGTTGTAAGTGAGCTCACTTTCCTTTTTAAACACCTTGTCTTTCCAGTTTCCTCATAGCTATTCTGTCTGGCAAGTATAAGAAAGTCATATCTAGAATCTCACTGCCCATTCTCATTTTCCTTCCTATCCACTCGCTTCATAGGAAATAATAGCTTCACTACAAGTTACAGTCTGGTCCAAATAGGTTGTCATGACAAGGAAAAATTCTTATAATTGTGCATAGTTAAAACAGGGTTACAATGATCCCTCAGGATATATTAAAACATTATTCTAATGACCCAAATTCCAGTATATTTAATGGTACACATATTTAACAAAATGCTGTTTATTTTATATACTTACATACATATATATATTTATATATGCAGTGAAGAAAACACATTAGATGACATTATTATGACATTATTATAATTGACATTGAAGTGTTTCCTGACTAAGTGCATAACTCTACAACCTTCATGTTTTATTAAGGTGTTTTACTGCATTTAATGTATCATCTTATGTACAGATAGGGCATTGTATTACACATTCAGTGAACAAAACAATTTGTTATTTATAGATTCAATAAACTTACCTTTGACCTGCTTTCCTTCAGGCAGTCTGATTAGACCTGGTTCCGGAAGGCATCCAGCTTGGTGACTGGTGCTGGTGTTTTAGCAGTGAGGTAGATTACTCCGCTTAGTGCATAGTGGAGCTTGCAAAATTGGTGATTGTAAAGGTTAGCAACAATAATTCCTAAGCATAGTTTCTTCATAATCCCAGTGGTAAGGTGGTTACAGGACGAACTAATTCCTTTTATTGCCTAAAAATGTTACATTTAATATTTTACACTGAGAATACAGCTGGTAGTATTTAATTTCTATTTGGCAGACTTAGAAAGAAGTAATTATTTAGCAGTTTAAAGCATACTCAAAACATTCCACATTGGTTGATTTTATAATCTGACAGGTCATTTATATACAATCATGAAGTGTCTTGTTTTAACAAGACCACCACTTTCTTTCAGTGAAAACTGTAAGAAAATAAAGTTTTATTTGAAACTCAGAAAATCCTTTTATAAGGAGATACTATTTTAAAAATGTATTAAAACCACTGAAAACTAATGCCTTCCTTGAATGTAGTCCAGGTCTGATGAAACATTAATAAGTACAAGATTTCAAAGGAAATCAAAATGAAGTGAAACAGAAACCTCTTGCTTGCGGGGTCTCCTCCATTTTGATTAGTCAACTTCTCAGTCTTGTTGGACTACTATAATTTTAGATGGAATTAGAGTAATGCCTGTACTCAATATGTCTAGATAAATACATATGTACATTCTTTGTACATGTGGTCAATTTTTTGTATACATATTATATTATTGTGCTTCATTATGGTATTTATCTTTTCCTGAAAGCACACTATATTCAGTACTGGATACAGCAGCTTTTTTCATGATGTTATCAGATCACTTTCTGATTAGTGACAAAGTTTCACAGTTGCAGCAATATAGACACCCTGGAGGGAATTAAATAGTATTTTCCTTTTACCCACAGTCATAGAGCAGAAGACTTGGTCTTTTTGCATGTTTTTTTCACAGTTCCCCAGACAAATGTCTTCTTTTCTTTTTCTTTTTTTTTTTTTTTTTTTTTTTTTGGTCATTGTAGCAAGAATTTCCTTAAGGAGGTTTTTAGACATCTTTTCATTAGTATATCCCAGGAAACAATCGACAACATTCAAAAAGCTAAATTAAGATCTGCACATCACAGTTTTAGAAATAGATAACAGTAAATATGAAAATAATCTGGTAAAAGATAGAAGTCAGCACTGACACGTAGAGAGATTCATTTGTTTCTGTTATCTATGAACAATGTGTCTCATTCCTAATGGTGCAAAAAATAAATATGTTGGCCAGACAATATTGTGAAGTGTGAAGCCTTTACTTTGTGACAGTATTAAATCTGGGAATTCTTTTTTAAAGTTGGAAACTAAGTGTTTGATTTGCATTAGAGTAGAATTTTTTCCAACATGCTAGAAGATTGAATAAAGACCTCTAGAAAAGTAATCCAATTCCAATGTGCCTTGAAAACATCAAACGTGTGTTTGGAAGGTGATGAAGGTGTTCATGAACACATAAATTCAGTAAATATCACTCTAATACTACCAATAAGCCAATTTCCAGTATGTCTGTGACTTCAGAGACCTTTGTTTGAAGTTAATTGATGCAACTCTGCTTAACCTGCTGAATGTGTTGCATGGTTTATTTGCTCTTTGTGTTTGTATGCGGTGGTTTAAACATGCTATTTTGGTGTGGATTGGCATTCAGATGTATAGTATGATTACTTGGATAATAGTTCCACGTCCATATCTCGGGCATCACGTGACGGCTTCTATTACTAATTACACTTTTGGTATTACCTGGGGAATCAATAAGAGGTTATGTTCTGTTTACTGGAAGTTTTCGGAAATATTTTTGAATGGATAGATTAAAAAAAATATATTTGAGAGAATTTACAACTTCTTTGAACAGTCAGTATGTCCTGGTTTGGGGCGGAGCAGAGCCAATTTTCTGTTCAGTGAGGGAGGCTCTTGCTTATACTTGTTGCTGTGGCAACCAGGGTCAGCTGACCTGGTTGTTTACCCCATGGAGGAGTCACACATGTGGGGAGGAATGGACAGATCAGGTGACCCAAACTGACCAATAGGGTATGCCAGCCCATCTGCCATGCTCACTATAAAAGGTGAGGGATCAAAAGGCTCAGGTTGGCTCTTCTTCAATGCTTCTTCAATGGTTTTCTTTCTTCAGTGACTGACATTTGAGGAGGACCTTGTCAGTTCGTATTCCTTTGATCCTGACCCGTGGGTTGCTGAATCAAGATCTGGAATCCAGTTGCCATTTGTCACTGACTCCAGTCTGGAACCCAGTGCCTGCTGGTGACATGTTCCTGGGAGCTGGATATGGTTTTGTATATATTTGGATATATTGTATCTATTTCCTTTTTTTTTTTAATTAATATTTCATTAAAGTGGTTTGGTTCTTTTTAAACTCATAAATCTCTTTATCTCTCTTCTTCTCTTTGGAGTGAGAGGTGGGGAAAAGCATCTGTCGTCTTGTCATTGGCCAACCCGGCCCAAACTGTGACACAGTAGTAAAAAGCTGGGTGCAAGGGTGTCCTGGTTCCAGCAGGGATAGGGTTAATTTTCACAAGGAGCTGGGATGGGACATATCCCGGATGGTTGACCCAAACTGTCCAAAAGGGTCAGAGCACCATGTGACATCATCCACAGTATATAGCTGGGGGACCTGGCTGTGAGGGGGACAGGAATCGCTGCTGGGGAGCAGGCTGGGGCTTCGCAGGTTCCAGCTGGTGAGTGGTTTTACATTAATCATGGTCTGTGTATTTCTTTAGTAGTATTATTGTTGTTGTTTTCCTCTTTCCTTCACTGTTCCATTAAACTGCCTTTATCTCAACCCATTGGTTTTGCCTTTTTCTTCCATTTCTCCCCCTATCCTGCGGGGGTAGGGAGGGAGTGCGCTACCGAGTGGTTCTTTGTTGCTGGATGGGGCTAAACCATGTCAAAGGGAGAGACAGAAACCTTAAGTATGAGGTAACAAAAGCCACACAATTGAGTCTGAGTGATGTTTGACTCAGAGATCTGCTTTCTGTTACGGTGTTTGCAAGCATTAGTTGGCAGTTCTAAGCTGTCCCTGCCTGGCAGACTCAGCTAAATTAACAGTTAGATTCTGTCCTTCAGACATAAATTGCATAAAGAGGTTAGAGGGAAAAAAGACCTTTCTTGAGCCTCATCTGTGACTCAAGTTTAAAGGGTACCTAAGAAATTCATGTCCCGCAAAATCCTTCCATGCATTGGAACTGAGAGGGGAAAGGACATAGCAAGGTATAATTTTTTTTTCATTGGTGTCAGCAGAACTGGATAATAAAGAAGCACAGTAAAATGCTTTCCCAAAACAAGAGAAATTGCTTCCTTCATTCCTAGAGAGGTGTTAAGGAATGCTAAGAATGGGGCAACCACCTCCAGCCACTCTGGCCCAGGATCCCTCCTGCCTGGCTGCTGCAGCCCAGCCTGGTGCCAGAGGACAGGCCTCTGCCCAGGGTGAGTGACATCGCTGATGCTTTCCCATTTGCAAGTTCTATCAGCAACAAAGCTGAGCACATACCCCAGAACCACAGACAAAGACACATGCACACACACATACAGAGGACACCAACAAGGCCGGTCACACAGTCTGCCACAAACAAGGCACTACCTTCAGAAGGCAGCACCTACATACAGGACTCACACCAGACAGCCACATCCCCTCCTTCTCTTGGGCTGCCAGACATGGAAGGTCACTGGTGCAGCACACACATGGCACTCTCCACACACACACATTAGTGGATCCCCTGAGCACCATCACGGCCCCTTGGGTCTCTGACTCGCTGGTTGGTCCAGCTGAGTGCTCACTGCAAACAAACAGCACTCACTTGTCCCACAGGCAAGCCACACTCACGGATCCTCCCCAGATACATTCTCTGACCGCCTGATACCCCTTCCCAAACCTGGGCCCCCTGCTCTCTGACTGGTCCAGTTTGGAGTTTCCCAGTAAATACTTGCACACAGCCAGGTTGGGGAAGATGCAGGCACTCGTCTCCATCAGCTTGCACCAGGCATGTGGGCTGTGACCTGTGGTCCCTCTCCAGCCGCCAGTGCTGAGCCCCTCACTCGCCTTGTATCCCCCAGTAACCAGTTTGGGGAACACATGCCATTCCTGCCCCAGTGGTTGGAGATTAAAGACCACCACTTGCTCCAGTAGCTGATGCTAGGGACCCTCACTCACTCCTGTATCTGATACCACAGGCCAGGGGCACCCACACCCCCATTCTCCTGTGGCTGGCACCAGTTTTCTCTCAGAAACACACAGGCCTCTCCAACAATTGGAACTGAGTCCCCGGAGCACATGTGCACACACACACACACACGATAGAGAGTCAGATTACACAGAGACATTGTTAAGAAAAGATTTAATAAGAAGATGTAAGAAGACAGGACAGGCTGCTGTGATCAGGTGGAAGGCTCAGCCAGACGAGCGTACTGCCTGGCCCCGTTTTATACCCTTTTCTGTCTATTTGTCCTTTGTTCCTCTCTGCCTCCCACTCCCCTGCACATTGCCTCATCAGTTGGAACAGTCCCACCAACCCCTTCCAAGATCCTGAACCTTCAGGTTTGCATCATTATCAATTGCAAAGTCCTGGTTTGCCTGCAGTTTCTTGATAGCCCATCAATTAGTGTGACTGATCAGGTTTGTTTCTGGTTATTTTGTTAATGCCAATTGGTCAGTTTAGGGAAGGGGAGGTTGTCTCCTTCCCTTTCCTTATCCACCCAGGATAAGGATAATAAACATTTTCACACTCCAGATTTCCTTGCCAATTAGTGTGGCTGACCACATCTGTTCTTATCATGACCTCCCTTATTATTTCTTGGTCAGGTTTGTCTCTGCATGTTCTGGTTTGTGGGTCCTTTGACAAGATATCTTTGAAGAAGCAGACACTATCCTTCCACATACCCTTACAGGTGCAGTGGGAAAACTTGTGGAATTTCCTTTTCGTCCTTGTTTCTTCCATTGTCATCCTGACACAATCCAGCCTTCTACCAGCTTTCTACTAATTGGAAGACAGTGGTTTGGTGTTACATCAAAGTAACATTTTTTTAATGTGTTGTTAAAAAGCAAAGGCCCTAAATGAGCTTTGATCTAGTGATGAAAACAGAGCCTAGTCAGAAGTTGGGGTGTTTGTTTTTTTCTTTGTTTGTTTTGGTGGGTTTTTTTAAGATCCCAGATCTTTTTCTTTTGGTAGAGAACAATTAACTAAAAATTATTCTCATCCATATGGAAGAAAAGTATGTAAGACTGAGACAGATAATTGGTTTTCCAGGGATGTCATTCTTTTTTTTTAAATCTACAAACATTTGAAAGGTTGTGGTGAGGTGGACTGCATTTGCTGAATGTGATTCCATGGAGTACATTGTCTTTTCAGCATGCATGGATTTTCATGTCTAGGACCCATTAAAGCTCGCTTATGAAAGTGAGTAAATAACACACTATTTTTCATTAGTGACTATTTCTGTGGCATTTATGGGTGTAGAGGAGACATTGAAGCATTTAAATGTTTTTTTCTCAAACTCTAATAACTGTTTGTTAACCACTTTGAAGCATCACATAAATGTTTAAAAAGCAGAGAGCAGTTGTTTGTGCTGTCACACCAAAGTTCTTAGCATTGAAGCTACCCTCTGTGTAACAATGCTGTACACTTCTTCTTTGCTCTTAGAGACGGGGGTTATTTTTCTTCCCATTTTTTTGTTGCCTAGTTGCTTCGATGCTGCACTCTATTTCTAATGTGTTTATTTCAGTATGTACAGTATAATTTCCATATGGCTCTGCTTTTGATGGCAATATGAGTCACTGATAATGATAGGTGAAGGAATAGTCCTTTCAATGTGCCCTCCTTTTTTCTAAAACTGTGGAGGAGTTAAATCTAGCTCCTATTTTCTTGAAGCCATTTATTAAAATAAGGACTATAAAAATATAAAGAGCTTGTTGTTATAACCATTTTACAACTATATGTAGCTTATAGAATATATGTGAAAAGACAGAATATTATAGCGATATTTTGATAGACATCTTTGGCCACCAGGCAGCAGAGGATAAACAAGCAGATCATTTTATTCAGTTATGAAGTCAGTCATTTTATTAGTCAGTTTTATAGGGAGATATGATGTCTGTTAGACCAAGTCATCCAACCGCAGAAAACAGAAAGTTCTCATGCACAAAAGCCTTGCTTCAGGTATATATCCACATCTGTGTCAAACATTTATAAAGTCTGTGGAAGGGCCTGCTACTTAAAAGCAGGTCTGCTTTTTCCAGGAATATTATCTAGGATAAAAAATGTATTACCTCTCCCTACAAGCTCTGACTTATCTATTATCCTCAGACAATCGTAAACATCATAGATGCAGCATTATGACTTATATGTGATCATATCGTTGTGACCAACCTTGTATTTGCACAGAAGCCCCTTTAGGAGCTTCTATTGGGAGCTGTTAATTTCTTTCAAACCTTTTCAAAATAGCACTGTATAGTGAGTCTCTAAATCATATCTCTAGTTGTCATTTGTGTAGCACCAATTTGGGTGGTACCCAAAGTGCCACCTGGCCCTTCTTCTTTCCCTTCACAAAATCGCTGCTTGTGTTATTACTGTGAGAAGATGTCACCTAGAGCAGTGGCTTTGGAATTCGAGTAAGATGCAGACCTTGTGACTACTGCTGGCAAGGTGGCCCAGAGCACACCAAGTAGGAGAACTCCAGGCAAACACTGTAAGATTCAGCGTTCTGGAGTCCAAGTTTGTGGCATCCAGTTACTGACGTACATGTAAAGAGGCTGTATAGTAGGTGCACAATTTTTTGTATGGTCATACTTTAAAAACTTAGGTAATTTATTCTGTCTTGCTCTGATGCATCATCTGTTTTTCACTTCTTTCATTCTGTCTCCTTATTTTCTCTTATTCCAACTTGTTTTGTTTTTTTGTTTGTTTGGAGTTTTTTTACTATATTTGCAGCAGATCTGAAAGTGTAAAGTCCTGTTCCTGGTTCTGTAGAAAATGATCCCTTGCCTTGATAATTTTCCATGTATTTCTTTCCTCAACAGTAAATATCTTAGACCAACAGCAATAGTGGATGGGATGCCAGATTAAATATATCATTTCTATCTCATCTATTTCTGCATAATTAGAGTTTCTGTTTCTGCTCTAAAGAATTTTCTCCACTAACTTATCTTTTGCATTTCTTTAACTTTGTAGAAGATTAAGATTCTAGAGGCCTTTTTGTCTTTTCTCGATTCTTTCTGCAATTCTAATGAATCATCCCTTTAAGCACTGATCATCTCTCATGTTTTAAAAAAAAAACAAACAAACCACAAAAAAAAAAACCCAAACCAAAACCAACTTCTACTTTAAACCCAACCAAATCTTGTTGAAGCTCATAGGAGCTACTTCACTGGCTATTTGGTATAGGTATGTTAGACAAAGTTTCATGAGGATCTGTGACATATGAAGGGTCACACAGAATCGACTTTAGCTGTGAAACAGGCTTTTCTGGAATTGTAAAACTTAAGGTTTACAATTCCCTTCAAATGTCTACAGCAAAAAATTAAAGGATGATGTCTCTATGAACTGTACTACAAAAGAGCAATAGATACCTTCATTACCCACTTCATGTGTTAATAGGCTCTAATTTCTGTAAGCATATGGAGATACATTTAAATACTGAATAAAGTTTTATTTACTGTGTTGCTATTCACTTTTCATTTAATATTACTCTCTTCTAATTTTACTGTGAGCAAAGAATTGTTATAGCATTTTCAATACGAGGATATTATTTACATTCAGTTTACCACAGATATTTAACGCAACATTAAATATCACCACAAAGTGTAAGCATTGTGCAGCACTGAAAGAGTCTGGAATGACTGCATTTTCACTAACAAGATGCAAACTGTGTTTAAAGTCAATTTGATACGGTCAATTCTCCATTGTATGAAGTGTAGCCACAGAATGAAATTAGCCTGCTAATACTGAAACTGGTGAACACACTGCAGTTACGGGTCTAGTGTAGCTGTCTTCGAGTTGACATTTATAATCCTTCTTAAACACAACTTGGATGAAGCAGAATTGCTCAGATGTCTCCATACTGCATCCTGCAAGAAGGGATCATTATGTTGGCTCAAGGATGAACCCAGTCTAGCATTAATACTGTGCTGCTCTCAAGATAATAGAGGTAAGTACAGGGGACCACAATGCAAGAATTTTACTGTGCTTTTCACCCTTCAGGTAACATTGCATGGAGATTATTTTGGTCCAGCAGGATTTAATAACTATCCAATGCAAAATAACTAAAAGGGCTTCCAAGCCCAAATGTAACCAGAAAATGGTACAGCTGCATTTTTATAGGCCTGTGATTAAGCTAATATACAGCCAGTTCAATATCTTTATATTTGTGAAACAGTT
Organism: Dromas ardeola; assembly: GCA_013398915.1. Classification (NCBI taxonomy): domain Eukaryota; kingdom Metazoa; phylum Chordata; class Aves; order Charadriiformes; family Dromadidae; genus Dromas; species Dromas ardeola. The sequence goes on along the minus strand of VYZM01015024.1, from coordinate 46,717 downwards.
AATAAGATAAACCCCTCACAAATAATTTAGATATTGCTATAGTAGGTTTAACATAAAGAGTGGAAGTGTGTATTGAGGTAGAAATGCTTAATAATAGTAATAGAAAAAGTAGGAAAAAAATAAACTGTGAAAGTAGAATAAAACAATTTTAAAATAGCTACTCTCTTGTAATGTACAGAAATCTGTCATCTCCTTTGATGAGTTCCATTGTCTAGGAGTTGTGAATTAATTTTCTGTGTTTGGATCCAGCATGACCTGGGACTTCCAGGAGATTCCCAGTGGGCTTAAAATAAACAGGTGAGAGTTCGAGTAGATGATCAGTCTGTCCTTCAAGTAGTATCACCCGGTACCCCTTGAATGTAAAACATCCCATCTGTTTTATAGGAATTTCTATTCAGAGCTGTTAGTAGGTTTAAATCTTCATGTTCAAGTCTTGAAGTTAGGGCATGTAGTGGGAAACTGTGGGTTCATTCATTGTTTGCACCCATAAAACAGCAAGGATAGGCTGGCCTCTGAACTGAATGCCTTATAATACAGGAAATGCTCAGGTTAATTTTTGACAATTTTTAGATTGACTATATAGATTATGCAGTTATGAGCAAAAGAAAACAGCAAACATTTTGAATCTGCTATCAGGATGACTTTTGTCAAAACCTTATGTATGACGTGGGAAGAATTGTTGAAGTGTATCTGGTCGTTTGTTAGTAAAGCCTAGCTATGAAAGCCTAAGAACAGAAATCTTTGTTGCTATATTGCTAAAATTAATAGCTTCCTAATTATATGTTTGTCCAATCTGTGTTGTATTGTAAAAGCATCCTGATTATATATATTTTGTTAATAATGGATCATCATGGGTTGTTGGGCAAATCCTCCACTTAATGGTCTTTAAAATGTCCATTGCATTGAAGACACGTTGAAAGAAAATTATTACAGCTACAGTATGTTATGATGTATAGTACAAGTTTATGTAATTACGGATGTTAAGTGTTCAGCTCACATTCACTGTCTACTCCTAACACTTATGATATAAAAGAAACATTAAAAACATTGAAACAAATGAACAAGAAAATAATCCTCTCTTCCAACAAATAAAAATAAATCTCAAAAAAAATTGAAATATGGGTTTTTGCATTGCTAGATTTTGGTTTGTTTTTTTTTTTGGTAGTGCTGACATTGAAATAATATACTGGGTATTTCCAGGATAATACAAATTTTACAAGATAACTCTCTGATCACCACCTGATACATGACATGAATCATTCAGAGTAAAGGATGAACTACTAATTTCATCTTCTGTACTGTTTTTTACCCCACAGTAAAAGAAGTGAAAATGTAAGTAACATTTAAAATATATCCCTTACAATCACAGGTGCACAGATTATTCATGTATGAGCAACACCATCTTCATTAAGTCTCTTACTGGAGTTCTACATGTTATTGGGGCAATAAAATTCCAATTATGGCTAAGTTACAAGTGATTTCTTCCCTATATTTCTTTCTTTTCCTTTTACCAGTAGTTTAATACAGTAATTCTTTTTGAACAGGACTAAAGAAACAGGAAAGTTTTCTATAAGTATGTAGGAGAGAAAAGGAAGACTGGGGAAAATTTGGGTCCATTGCTCAACAAAATGGTGGACCTGGTTACACAGAACATGGAAAAGACTGAGGTACTGAATGCCTTCTTTCATGGTCTTTACTAGCAAGAGGAATCACAGATCCCAGAGACGAGGGGGGAATGCTGGAGCAAGGAAGATGTACCTTTGGTGGAAGAGGATCAAGTCAGGGAATATTTAAGCATCCTGGACATATTTAAGTTCATGGGCCCTCATGCACCACGCAAACCCAATATAGATGCACCCATGAGTACTGAGGGATCTGGTAGATGACATTTTGAGGCCACTCAATAACCTTTGATAGATTATAGTGAGTGGGAGAAGTGCCCCAACACTGGAAGAAAGAAAATGCCACTCCTATCTTCATGAAGGGCAAGAAGGAATACACAGAGAACTATAGCCTTACCTCAGTCCCTGGGAAGGTGACAGATCAGTTAATCCTGGAAACCATTTTTAGGTACATTAAGGACAAGAAACTCATCAGGAGTAGTCAGAATGGCTTTGCCAAGGGGAAGTTATGCTTGACCAACTTCATAAATTTCTATGATGGAATGAGTGGCCGAGTAGATGAGGTGAGAGCAGTGAATATTGTCTATATTCTATAGGGAGGCATGGGCAGGGATGCCTTCCACTAGATCAGGTTGCTCAAAGCCGCATCAAACTTGGCCTTGAACACTTCCAGGGAGGGCGCATCCACAACTTCTCTGGGTAACCTGTTCCAGTGTCTACCACCCTCACAGTAAAGAAGTTCTTCCTAATACCTAATCTAAATCTACCATCTTTTAGAACTGCTAGCCCACATCCTAGCTGTCATGGTTTGGTCTGGCCACTAAAATGAATGACAGATATATTTGTGCTACACTCCCTGATAAAGAGTCCCTCCCCATCTTTCCTGTAGGGCCTCTTTAAGTACTGGAAGGCTGCTATAAGGTCTTCTTGGAGCCTTCTCTTCTCTAGGCTAAGCAACCCCTACTCTCTCAGCCTGTCCTCATAGGAGAGGTGCTCCAGCCCCCAGATCATCTTCGTGGCCCTCCTCTGGACCCACTCCAACAGGCCATGTCTTTTTTGTGTTGAGGGCCCCAGAGCTGAACACAGTACTCCAGGTGGGGTCTCACAAGAGTGGAGCAGAGGGGAGAATCACCTCCCCTGACCTGCTGGTCATCCTTCTTTTGATGCAGCCCAGGATGTGGTTGGCTTTCTGGGCTGCGAGCACACATTGTCAGCTCTCCCTCGGTTTTTCATCCACCAATACCCCCAAGTCCTTCTCTGTAGGGCTGCTCTCAATCCACTCATTGCCCATCCCGTATCCATGTTTGGGATTGCCCTAACCCAGGCGCAGGGTGTTGCGGCTGGCCTTGTTGAACTTCACGATGTTCACATGGGCCCACCTCTCTAGCCTGTCAAGGTCCCTCTGGATGGCATCCCTTCCCTCTAGAGTATCCACCACTCAGCTTGGTGTCATCCACAAACTTGCTGAGGGTGCACTCAATCCCACTGTCTGTGTTCCCAACAAAGATGTTCAATGATACTGGTCCCAATACCAACCCCTGAGGAATGCCACTCGTCACTGGTCTCCACCTTGACACTGAGCCATTGACCACATTGACTCTTTGAGTGTGACCATCCAGCCAATTTCTTATCTACCAAGAGGTCCACCCATCAAATCCAAGTCTCTCCATTTTAGAGACAAAGATGTCATGTGGGACATTGTCCAATGCTTTGCACAAGTCCAGGTAGGTGATGTCAGTCGCTTGTCCTTTATCCACCAATGTAATAACTCCATTGGAGAAGGCCACCAAATTTGTCAGCAAAATACACAGCAAAAAACCTCCAAGTAAAAACTAAAGTAATTCTACTGAGCAAAATACTATTTAAACAACACCAATATTGAATGATAACACATCACATAAGGCTCCATTACTTCCTCCTGTGGGGTAAGGCTTCCTCATCTGACACAATCACTCTGTGCAGGAGTCAGGCTGATTGTGCCTATTCCTACAGGCCCTTTGTAGAATCCCCCTCTACTGTCACACGCGTCTCACCATATCTCTCTCTCAAACACACACATACAAATGCATGCACCAACTTTGCTTTGCCATGCCAGCTTTCTATCACCAGGATTTTGGTCTGAGCGTTACACAGGCTCTGCAATCAAATATGGGTTCAAGAAGGCATCAAATAAGTATTTAAAGAGAGCTCTGATGAGATAGATACAATACAATTAGTTGTACCAATAGGTAAAACTAATCAGCCTCAGGACTCCTGATGAGGTGAAAATAATGTGAGGTAGGAAGAATACTCACTATGATATATGCTTGCTCATCACGGTTATTCCTTAGGCATCTGTTTGAGATAAGATACTAATTTGGCGGATATTATCTAAACAGGTAAATCTGAACTTCTGCTCCTTTTTCCCAAATCAGAAATTATTTTAAAAACATACATTAAAAAATCACATTGAATGGGATAACAGCTATTCTGATACAAGGAAACTGAGCTTTGCAGTTGCTGATTTATCTTCAGTTTTGAGATAAACGTGCCAACCACCAAAGGCTAATGGAAAAACCAGTATAACTCATTTATAACGTACTTTTTTTAGAGAGAGTATGTGAAACCTAAAATCACAAAAAAACCCTTCCAATAAACTTATAAAAGCACTGGTTAAGTGCTCACATTGCTGCCTCTTTTTTTTATTTTCCCTTATGCTGGTATTTACTATCTTTAGTCTGTAGCTGGCCTTTAATGTGGTATATATATCAAGTTAATCAGTGGAGAGTATTTTATGCATTTCAAAGCTTTTGGCACAAGAAATGAAGTACCTGTAGGCTTTGCCACAGTGTAGTCCTGCATTGAGATTACTGTTGTTTGGAGGACAATTCAGCACAGAAGTCTTTGTGGTAGTTTGGCAAATGGTTTGTTTTGCAATTCAAACAGTTTCTTGTTTTTCACATTCTTCATTGTGACATGGATTTAGAAGATGTTGTGATGTCTTCTAGAAAACTGGAATAGGTTGAAATAACAGACCACCTAGAATCTATGTTGTGTTGGGAAGTCGTTGATTCAACATCGGTACGATAAAAATATGAGTTTTCTGATGTCAACTTTCTGCCATAATTGACTTTTAACATCAGTACCCTGCTGATATTGTTTGTTACTGTGCATTTTTAGAGCACTGGTATTAAAAATCACTGCATAGTATTACAGAATGCTGCAAATGAAGACCTAAATCTTCAAATAACCAGAGTGCTGTTTATATGCTTACCAGTCACATTTGCATGCAGCATCATGCATGGACTAAGTCTATTTTTCACACAGTGGGAGCTGAACATAATAAAGAGTGCACATGTTTTTATGCATGGCCTCTTGCAAATATAGAGTTTCTGTTTGCATCACTTCATGGGATTTGGTCCCAGAGCCATAGATGCATTTCAGTTTTCTAAATGCAAGGCATTTCCTTATTTTTAGTTACCAAGTATAAGGGAAAAAAAAAAGTGTATAACAGCAGTAATTTTTTTTAAGCTCATATAATCTAAAAATGGACACACAATTTGCATGCCAAGTTTTAGCCCAAAGCAAAATTTCATGGATAAATTATACAGTCCTAGAAATACTAGGACTATAATGGTAGCAGTGAAATGTTTCTAAGTACAGCAGTACAAACAATGACCAATTACCATACAGTTTTACTACTTCAACACAGAAGAAATGCTCTACAACTATCAAATTTGAAAATGTCAAGGCAGATTACTATGAATACAAATGCAGCTTTCAGATAATGTTGGAAGCTATAAAGTCCTTTCCTTAATTGTGATAATTCAGAACAAATTAAGAAAGTTTTTCAGGAAGCTATGGTGCAGCTATTCACAGAGCTTTTAAAGTGCTAAATCAAAAATGCAAGCTAAATCTGCTGAGTGTGACTTCTGTTATCTATCATATTTGCTGGAGAATCTGAAAAATGGTAAGCCTGAAATTACTGCTTCAAACTCACTAAATGAACAGCAGAACCCTTTATTGACCAAGCCCTACTTTTCTGTTGTCTACAAGGAGTGCAGCCTCATAAGCAAATTACAATACATTATACATAATGTGATAATTAAGAGATACACATACAAAAGTCTGCATTTGCATAACTGCAAGGTGTTAAATGCCCTTCAGATTTTAAGGAAGACCAATGCCAGATAATTGAATATTATTCATCAGCCCACCTTCAGAATGTTAAGTATAAACCTATGCTTTTCCAGACACTATTATCTTATGTAACCAAAGGTAAAAGAGATATGTAACTATTGTTTTCCCATTGTATTTATGAGTTACAGCAGAAAAGGAGATAGAATCACTGTTGTTAGTGCTGCTGTCATACATATTAAGATGACACTCAAAGAACACCATAAAATTCAAGGTTATAATACCCTAAGAAAATACTTTCTTGTCTGCAATACCTTAAAGCTCAGATGAAAATATAAAAACGAAAGGTGATTAAAGTAAAGAAAATATGAGAAAAGTGTCCATGTTCTGAACCTTCATGTACGGACTTATTTGGGGTAGACAGCTGAAAAGGGAAGCGAGAACTGGAGTGCTTAGTCCCCACAGTTTGTGGGTCCTGGTATGGCACATTGATTTGTAATTTGTGAGTGTCCAGAAGGCCTGAACAAATGTCCACACATGACTGGGCAGCATGAACCTAATAAATATGATAAAACCTGACACAGTCAGATTCAGCAGAAAAGGTAGTGGAATTCAGTTGCATAAATACATGCAGTTAGCAATAAAACTACTGCTAGCATTTATACAACATTGCTATAACAAAAATAACTAAATTGTTTGCATAACTTTCTAAAGTTGGCTCTTTCTAGTTTATCCACTGTGCAAATAATGAGTAATATCTATGGATTTTTTTAATGCTTATGAAGTAATAGGATTAAATTCAGTGTTTACCCAATAAAACTTTTATTATTTTAGATTTGTCTATTTGTAAGTGAAATAGTCCAAACCAAATCTATATTCTGAATGACAGAAATAACTATAAGGATACCTGCAGAACATGGTCTTTTACTTCTAGAATGACTGATCATTCATTGTCACTGAGCATGCATAGACAAACACAACAACAAAAAAATCTAGAACACACACACACGCACACACACACACACGCAAAAAAAAAAAAAAAGGGGGGGAAAAAAAGAGAAGAGAGAAGAAAGAGATGGGGGAACAGGTAGCCCATAGCACTCTTGCTACATCATCTTATAACACTTTCCTTCCTGAGAAAACTGGTACCATTATTACACTTGGCAACTGTAGGAAATAAGATGTATCGTCATATGGGAAGTTTTCTTTTCTTTATGGTTTGAAAATTACTTAAAGAACAAGAACAGGAGGATACCTAGGTAATGTAGAGTGAATCTTTAAAACCTAAGGAAAAGACCCTACAGATTCAGTGACACTAATATTCTCTAGAATTATAACTACAGCAGAAGAAAAGGAGAAAAATAGCATACAGTCAACACAAGTCAGTATGTTTCTAGTAACCATTTGTATTTCTGGAGCATAATCCATGGCAAATTCTTTAGCTGTTCTTAATACAATCCTTTTAGAATGTCATATTATTTTTAACCAAATAATCCTAAATTAAGAAACAAAACCACAAACAAAATGAGCTAACTAATAACAAGTTGTACTAAATGGCTTTGAAGCACAATAAAAATTAGATTAATTTTTATGTCAAAATTCAAATGTCACTCTGGAAAACATTTTTTGTTACGAATGGGATTAATATTAGACTTTTTGAAAGATTAATATAACTTTGGAACATCCACAGACTTTGAGAAAAATCGAAGGGAGAGCTATTATTCCTTCCAGCATCCTAGTTCAGAATAAGTCAGCTTGAGGAGAGGAAATGGGAAGCATCAAGGAGACAGAGAAAGACAGACACTTATTGGGGAATTTTTGTTGTACCCTTTGAGGCAAATTAAGCACTTGTTTGTGCTTAAATATATATTAAAAAATGAAACAAAACAAACCCAATGCACTGGACAGAGTCCTGCAAGGTTCTACAAGGAGTCTGCAAAGATGTGAGTATGAGTGTTGTATGAGGAGCCTCAGCCTGGCCTTGGGTCCATCTGCTGCCCAGAGGTGGCCCCTGAGCACTCCCATTCCAGGATGGCTACAAGACAGTGCTGGGACTGTTCCTTACCTAATCACCAAAGGAAACTTCATTCCCTTAGAGGGAACCATTCTGTCTCTGGCATTCTTGCTGGCAGCCAGTTTAACCCTTTCTGGAGTTGGACCTCCTTGTCCTCCATGCCAGATCATTCCTCAGTCACAAATTGCCGCTGCAGAGCAGTTATAATTTTAATTTCCTCTTCGTGCATCTTGTGGTATGACTTCATAGGAGTAAGAAGGAAGGAAAATGGGAAGTGTAGAAAGTTAAAATAAAAGAGTTAAATGAGAAAGGGCAGAATAATGGACAGAAATAGTCTTATTATTGGAAAGTAAAGCTATAACAGAAAAAATGATGGGATGGATGAGGGTAAAAGATTTCTTGTCTGCCGTTACTGAATTGGAGACCTTCACATACTATATTGATATGTGCTATATGATAGTTTACATTTATATCCATACTTACTGTGTATATAAAAAGAATTTTGAACTGCACTGTACTTCGAAGATAAGGGGACTGAAATGTGTCCAAGCCTGATACTAGAACAGACTTTTGTTCTTATTGCTGTTATGTGTTAGCTAGGTATTATAGAAATAAATCATGGGGATGAAACCCCTAACAGTGTAATAGCTGAGTGGGTTATTTTTGTAAGATTTCATAACAGGAATATATAAAAAAAGCACTTGAACGAAGGCAATATGGCCAAGTGCTTCAGGAAAAAAAGTATTGAAAGGACTGTTAGAAAGAGATTAAGATGTGCTCTAGGAAGTCAAATTTGAGTTTTCCAGATAGCGCACTATTCTGTCTCCAACAGGGGCAATAGAAGATGCTATTAAGTAAAGCATGTGAGTCTGTCTATGTTCTGCAGTCTTTTCCTCTCATGCCCTTCCAGCGTCCAGAATTGTACTAGTAATACTAGAAGGTATAATCCTGCCTAGCCCTTTTAATACCCATGTATGGGTCCATACATTTGTCTAATTCCTTTTTGAATTGGCTGATAATATCTGCTTCCCATGTCTCCTGTTTCAAGTTTCTCAAAATTCAGTACCTGCTTGTAAAAAAAAAATACTTGCTTTCATCTGCTCTAAACAGATCTTCTACTAGCTTTTTTTGAGTTTCACCTAGTTCTTGTATTAAGTCATTTTTTAAACAACAGCCACTTCTTGCACATTGGCCGAGTTTGTTGTCAATCACAAACCATGTCAATTTTTAAGTTATTCCCTGGTTGTCCTTTACATCTGTCCAGGACAAAGCAGTTCTGGAGACAACTAGAGCTATGCTAAGTGTGAACACCAATTAGATGGTGACACTTGGCCTTGGATCCTAGGATTAAGCTTTGGCCCTCTTTCTGCTTTTATTTATTTATGGAGAAACAGCCCTCCACATACAAACATGCGCTACAGTTAGTCATCTAAGTTTTCACACTACTTTCTTCACAATTCCTTACTAAGTAACTGCCTACTGAACTGGCTGTCGTGAATTCACGTTATTTGGCACGTAAGTACCTACTTTCCTTTTATAATGAAAGAAGGTTCATGACTTTGTTTTTCAATGGCACTTTCAGATAAGGAATCTAACTTGTGACCATTACTCTGCCAGAATCACCTTTTATGTTGTCTGTATTAAAAAATATAGGCCGTCTTATAAAATGTACTGTGATGGCTAACTCACATTTACGTGCCTTTAAATGTCTGGTCCTTACTTTCTAATCAACTTTGGAAATGGAAAAGACTGAATTAGTTGATACTCAACTGAGGCAAGATAGAGAGATACCAGAAGGGAGGGGAGGAGGATGAACTGGTGTCTGTATTTGAAACAATCATTTTCTATTTGACATAAAGAGTCAAAGACAGATACAGCTTCTAGGTTTTTGAATACATCTGTAACCTGTATTTGTATAGGTAATGCAAATTTATTTCTTAGCATTTTCCATTCTTCTATCATTATTTTCCATGCACTTCTTGCCCCTCAATTGCCTTAATGTGATGTAATCTTTAAAGGTTGCACAGAAGCTTGAAACGATGCCATCATTCTATTGCTTTTCTGTATCATGTGCAGGAATACTTAACTTCTGCTCTCTGGAGCTTGCATCAGATTTCTTTCTTACAAACCACCTGTCACGGAGTGAGCTGCCATGAGAAATATGAGCCAACACAGTTAATTTTTAGATTAAAATATTCGGGAGTTGGCAAAAAACTGGTATTGATGGAGTTATATAACCTGAATTTTTTTTTTGACTTGTTGATACAGAGTCACTCTTTTAATTAGCATTTCTATTAACAATTTCATAAAAAAGACCATGTGTTGAATACCACTGAGATAGCTCAGCACCTCTGAGTTTTTATGAGATTTTTTTTTTTTTTCCTCCCCAGAATAAAGAGTCTGGGCCAAATTGCAAAACTGGAACGGCTGCTGCTTCTATACCTATGGCTAAAATTAAGAAGTCACTAGCCAATAATGTTAACCATAGTGCTCACACAGTGCTTTTGTGAGTGCTAACTCTAGCAAAAAAAAAAAAAAAAAAAAAAGGTTTTCTATTTTTCTTTTTAGTTTATAAAATTGGATTAAATCCAGCTTCTATTAAAAGCTGTCAGACATGAAGCACAAATTCTCAAGACCTGGTATTGAGCCAAAATAGATGGCTCATCACTTTCTCACTTGCATTACTCATCTGAGAGAAAAATACCACAGCCAAATGGAAAAGAAAAGTAAGCTTACCAGCATCAGAAAACATGCAGCAAATTGTGACAATATGCTGATGCAGAAGTAACTTCAAGGTTAAACGTTCCTCATTGTGAATGTTCTTTTTCTATGTTTTTTTAGCAAAACTAAGGCAGTTTTGCTTAGTGCTAGGCTTTTAAAACTAAAATACATTAATAATTTTCATAGAAAATATACTAAAGCTTCATGGGTATCCACTTAGCTTCAAAAAGGGGGACAAGTGGTGTCTAAGGTGTGCAGCACAGATGTATGTATGTAATTACAGATATCCATTTTTTTGTAAGGTGAATCACACACTTCTTAAGTACATTTGTCTATTGATTAAGGGTTGTAGGAACTCCTGACAGATGTAAATGTAGTTAAAGCTAGAAATCCTCAAATTGTTTAAAACTGCTGAACATAGGTACAGAAAACAGAACTTGCACAGATACCTCTGCTGGTAGACCTGTTGATCACCCCCTTCAGTAATACTGACAATTTATATCTTCTTCCCAGTGTATTCTCCCTCTCTGCTCTCATGAGACCCCACCTGGAGTACTGCATCCAGCTTTGGAGTCCCCAACATAAGAAGGACATGGACCTGTTGGAACAGGTCCAGACGAGGGCCACAAAGATGGTCAGTGGGTTAGAGCACCTCTCCTATGAGGACAGGCTGAGAGAACTGGGGTTGTTCAGTCTGGAGAAGAGAAGGCTCCAGGGAGACCTTATAGGAGCCTTCCAGTACCTAAAGGGGCCTACAGGAAAGATGGGGAGGGACTTTTTACAAGGGCATGTAGTGATAAGACAAGGGGTAATGGCTTCAAACTGGAAGAGGGTAGATTTGGACCTCACTATGAGGGTGGTGAGACGCTGGGACAGGGTAGCCCAGGGAAGTTGTGGATGCCCCTACCCTGGAAGTGTTCAAGACCAGGCTGGATGGGGCTTTGAGCAACTTGGTCTAGTGGGAGGTGTCCCTGCCTGTGGTAGGAACTTGGAACTAGATGATCTTTAAGGTCCTTTCTGGCCCAAACCATTCTATGATTCTACGAACCAACTTCTATCTCTGTTTCATGAAGCACATTCAAGGAACTAGAGACAAGCTGAAGAACTGCTCAGCGAATGAAAAGCTTGTGTCCTTCCCTAGTTACAAACATAAGTGGACCATGGGCTTGCTGTATGATCCAAAGCATGTGCATAATCTTGTCAAGTGACCCAGAATAGAAACAACATTTCTGCATCACACATCTGGGCCTACATGTTACCAATAATGTCCTACTAATCAAAAATTTCAGGGAGTTGGTCAAGCTAACACTTGGATAGGCTGGTACGAGTTTCTAGGCAAAACTATGGAAATTATGATATGTGATTTATTTAGTAAAGAATTATAGAGTATTCATATAAATAATGACATTTGACTTCATTTTATGGAAAACAAGATTTTTCAGACTGATTGCATTCTGTGTTGAAATTACAAGTGTGTTTTACAAATTCAGCTATCTAAATGAAATAAATTAAATACCACTCGAATTTTGAAAGGTCTGAGTTTTATAACTGTGGTACATTGTGGCACATCTAATAAGCATGACTGTCAATAGAAAATTACCATCAAATGATGATGATCAATTGATGATGATAATTTTTCTTTGCAGAAATGCTGAAAAACAATGGAATCTATCTTCTTTACTGATGAAATTTGAAAGACTTGAATGAAATTACTGAGTCACAACAGCTGAAATTTAAACCACATCTATCACAGGGGGAAGAAGACCATACATATAGTATGTCATAAACCCCAGCAAATAATAGTAGTATCTTAAACCCCAGGAAAATGTAACTGTGGCGATCTAAGATACTACTGCCCCTATCCACTTCATCTTTCTTGTATAGATAACAGATTGTACAGTGCAGGCAGAAAAAAAAAATAATCTTAGATGACTCATTTAATAGCCTGGAACACTAATACAAAGACCCGGTAAAAGGTTTCTACAAGGGTTTGCACAAGGCACTTGAGTTGTAGGCATATTTTTCAATCCTTTTAAAGATTCCCAGGTTAGGCTGTGCTGCCCTTTCATTAATATGGCTCTGCCTTATTACGTCAGTGATGAGTTTTGTCATCCTACAGCTACAGAAGTTTTTAGCAGCTATATGATAGTCAGTTGCATAGCAGCTGCCCTTGATTCATAACCTACTTGTTTCATAACTTCCTGTTTTTCCTTCCCGTCCACACAAAGAAAGCCAATAAAACTAAACCAGACTTCATGATGCAAATTTCTGTATTTATCTGACAAAAAAATCTTTATTGCTGGCTCTGTCTTGTCACTTAATATATGGAGAAGGTGATAAAGATGGAGGGAACTTAAAAAAAAAATATAAATCTGTAATCTTTGTTGTCACTCATGACTCAGTAAACAGCAAAATCTTCCCTCAAGGAAAAAAAATTCCAGCTTTGGAACCATGGAGTGAAACTGGAAAAAGTTTTCCACTATTACCCTTGAGTTTTTAGAAACTAAAGCTTGTCTAAGATTAGAGGACTGAGGAAAGCTAATGTCACGCCAGTCTTCAAAAAGGGCAAGAAGGGGGATCCAGGAAACTACAGGCCGGTCAGCCTCACCTCCATGCCAGGAAAGGGGATGGAATAGCTCATCCTGCATGTCATCTCTAAGCATGTAGAAGAAAAGGTGATTGGGAGTGGTCAGCATGGATTCACCAAGGGGAAATCATGCTTGACCAATCTGATAGCCTCCTACGATGGAGTGACTGGCTGGGTTAGGGGCTGACCTGCTGGAAAGCAGCTCTGTGGAAAGAGACCTGGGAGTCCTGGTGGACAAGAGGTTGACCATGAGGCAACAATGTGCCCTTGTGGCCAAGAAGGTCAATGGTCTCCTGGGGTGCATTAAAAAGAGTGTGTCCAGCAGGTTGAAGGACGTCATCCTCCCCCTCTACTTTGCCCTGGTGAGGCTGCATCTGGAGTACTGTGTCCAGTTCTGGGCTCTTGGGTTCAAGAAGGACAGGGAATGGAAAATGGGGGACTCTAATGGAAAGAGTCCAACGGAGGGCTATGAAGATGATCAAGAGAATCGAGCACCTCTCTTATGAGGAAAGGCTGAGAGACCGGGTCTGTGTAGCCAGGAGAAGAGAAGACTGAGAGGGGATTTCACCAGTGCTTATCAATATCTAAAGGGTGGGTGTCAAGAGGATGGGGTCAGGCTCTTCTCAGTGGTGCCCGGTGACAGGACAAGCTGGAACACAGGAAATTCCATCTTAAGATGAGGAAAAACTTCTTTACTTTGAGGATGACAGAGCACTGGAACAGGCTGCCCAGAGAAGTGGTAGTGTCTCTTTCTCTGGAGATATTCAAAACCCGCCTGGATGCATTCCTCTCCAGCCTGATCTAGGTGAATCTGCTTTGGCAGGGGGTTGTACTGAATGATCTTCAGAGGTCCCTTCCAACCCCTACAGTTCTGTGATTCTGTGAATACAAAGTAGACTGCTTTGACGAATCAGAACACCTGTATTCTTATTCTCCTTTCACTTAAATATTATATTTGCTTATAGTCAATCTGTTCATATTTACAGCTGTCAGTTTCTCTAACAACTTAGCTTCCACGTTTGTCATGTGATAGCCATGGTGCTGGCTATCAATACCTTCAATGCCTTGTAGCTATACACTGAGTATCACATAGGGGCTGTGACAGCTAATCAGTTAGTGTGGTAATACTTGGGAAACATATAAGCCTTAGATTAATTAAAATATTAATTAAACAATAGTAAATAAAATAAACAGTAAAAAATAAAGTAGAATCATAGAATAGTAGAACGGTTTGGGTTGGAAGGGACCCTAAACCTTAAAGATCATCTAGCTCCAATCACCCTGCCATGGGCAGGGACACCTTCCATTAGACCAGGCTGCTAAAAGACACATCCAACATGGCCTTGAACACTTTCAGGGAGGGGACTTCTCGGGGTAACCTGTTCCAGTGTCTCACTACCCCCACAGTAAAGAATTTCTTCCTATTATGTAATCCAAATCTATCATCTTCAAGTTTAAAAACATTACCCCTTGTTCTAGCACTACACTCCCTGATAAAGAGTCCCTCCCCATCTTTCCTGTAGGGCCTCTTTAAGTACTGGAAGGCTGCTATAAGGTCTTCTTGGAGCCTTCTCTGCTCTAGGCTAAGCAACCCCTACTCTCTCAGCCTGTCCTCATAGGAGAGGTGCTCCAGCCCCCAGATCATCTTCGTGGCCCTCCTCTGGACCCACTCCAACAGGCCATGTCTTTTTTGTGTTGAGGGCCCCAGAGCTGAACACAGTACTCCAGGTGGGGTCTCACAAGAGTGGAGCAGAGGGGAGAATCACCTCCCCTGACCTGCTGGTCATCCTTCTTTTGATGCAGCCCAGGATGTGGTTGGCTTTCTGGGCTGCGAGCACACATTGTCAGCTCTCCCTCGGTTTTTCATCCACCAATACCCCCAAGTCCTTCTCTGTAGGGCTGCTCTCAATCCACTCATTGCCCATCCCGTATCCATGTTTGGGATTGCCCTAACCCAGGCGCAGGGTGTTGCGGCTGGCCTTGTTGAACTTCACGATGTTCACATGGGCCCACCTCTCTAGCCTGTCAAGGTCCCTCTGGATGGCATCCCTTCCCTCTAGAGTATCCACCACTCAGCTTGGTGTCATCCACAAACTTGCTGAGGGTGCACTCAATCCCACTGTCTGTGTTCCCAACAAAGATGTTCAATGATACTGGTCCCAATACCAACCCCTGAGGAATGCCACTCGTCACTGGTCTCCACCTTGACACTGAGCCATTGACCACATTGACTCTTTGAGTGTGACCATCCAGCCAATTTCTTATCTACCAAGAGGTCCACCCATCAAATCCAAGTCTCTCCATTTTAGAGACAAAGATGTCATGTGGGACATTGTCCAATGCTTTGCACAAGTCCAGGTAGGTGATGTCAGTCGCTTGTCCTTTATCCACCAATGTAATAACTCCATTGGAGAAGGCCACCAAATTTGTCAGCAAAATACACAGCAAAAAACCTCCAAGTAAAAACTAAAGTAATTCTACTGAGCAAAATACTATTTAAACAACACCAATATTGAATGATAACACATCACATAAGGCTCCATTACTTCCTCCTGTGGGGTAAGGCTTCCTCATCTGACACAATCACTCTGTGCAGGAGTCAGGCTGATTGTGCCTATTCCTACAGGCCCTTTGTAGAATCCCCCTCTACTGTCACACGCGTCTCACCATATCTCTCTCTCAAACACACACATACAAATGCATGCACCAACTTTGCTTTGCCATGCCAGCTTTCTATCACCAGGATTTTGGTCTGAGTGCTACACAGGCTCTGCAATCAAATATTACTTTGAATGATTTCAAGTCATTACCTCTTTCATCTTCTGTTGCCGGTTCCTTCCTCATGTTACTTTCAGGCTTACTAATCTCTAGGCATGGCTATTTACTTCTTCATGCGACTTTTAGACATTACATTCACACATATCCAGGCAAGCATTGGTTACTTGGTCATTGTCTTAGCTCCCATTTCAGACTTTAACCATAATAATTTCTGTACACAGATTTGCCTCTGGCAAGGTTGTGGTGCCAAGAGATGGCTGTGTAAACTCCTCCGTGATGTTATTGTATCTATAGCAAAAGCTGGAACAGTCTGAGTGGTTTACTTTTGGTCACTGCACATTTGTCCAAGTCCTTATTTTGACAGAACTCTTTGAGCAGATTATAGACTAAACCAAGTCTCTGTTCATATTTGAATACATAAATAACATTTTCATGTAAGGCAGTCAGACAAGTGGCTTAGAGGCAGACATCACATAGAGGGCAATGACATTTCGGCTAAAGTGAGTGTTTATCCTTATAGCAATAATCAATATTTACATTTTATTACTACAGAGAATCTAAGATTATGTCCCTGGCCTCATTAGGCCTTTCCAGTGTTCAACTACCTTTACAGCAACTGTACAAACCCCTTATCTAGTTGTACTGTTTTAACCCTGGTAGGCAGTTAAGCCCCACACAGCCGCTCAATCACTGCCCCACAGCAGGATGGGGGAGAGAAGCAGAAAGGTAAAAGTGAGAAATCCTGTGGTCTGAGATAAAGACAGTTTAGTAGGTAAAGCAAAAGCTGCACGTGCAAGCAAAACAAAATGAGGAACTCATTCACTATTTCCCGTCACCAGGCAGGTGTTCAGCCATGCCTGGGAAAGCAGGGCTCTGTTATGAATAACAATTACTTGGGAAGACAAATGCCATAACTTCAGGGATTCAACCCTCTTCCCCAGCTTTTATTGCTGAGCACGACATCATACATATGATATGAGATATCCCTTCGGTCAGCTGGGGTCAGCTGTCCCAACTGTGTCCCTTCCCAGCTTTTTGTCCCCCTCCCCCCAGTCTGGTGGAGCAGTGTGAGAAGCAGAAAAGACCTTGATGCTGTGTAAGCACTGCTCAGCAGTAGATAAAACATCCCTGTGTTATTAACACTGTTTAGGTCACAAATCCAAACCAGCATCATAGAATCTACTATGAAGAAAACTAACTCTATTCAAGCCCAAACCAGTACACTAGTGAGAAAAAAAAAAAAA
>VYZM01015024.1:0-24038 GCA_013398915.1 Dromas ardeola | reverse complement strand
GCTTCTATTTATATTTCTCCTACACTAAATTGTATAATGTAAGCCTAGTGAGAAAAGATGGTTTTGTGTTCAGTTTTAGCAGGTAATTGGCTAAATGAGTGTAAAATCTAATCTGTAATAGATATAAAGAAACCTAGTGCTTCCCTGTAATGGAAGGGAGAGCTCAGCAGTCTTCCTCTGCTGTTGAAAATGCTGTGAAGAAAGCAGGACTAATCAGTGAGATGGCTGCTTTTTTAGACTAGGTTGCTATGTGAGTAAGCTTGGTAATATCTTATATGTACTTTTCTGGAAATCAAAGAGGGTGAATGTCTAACTACAAATGTTTTTAAAGTACATAGAGACTGTGGCTGTCAGAAAGACCATTTCCCTTATGCCTGAGCAGACTACCTGTGGAGATCTTGATTTTGCTTATTTCAATGTTCTAACTCATTAGAAATAATTTGTTATTTTATAAAGGACTGATTAATAGCTAAGTAATGTTCAAGAAGAGGCATGTATCAAGGCAATAAAAACACTGACTTCACCAATGCCCATACTCTTAGAACAGCATATATATAAAGAGAAAAAAATAATTTTAATTGGATAATCAACACAAGTTAAATCATTTTGTACAATTATCAATAACAATATAAGAACAACAGGTATGGATTAGACAGGAAAGTCAAATATCATATTTTCATCAGTTGTGTTGTTTCTGTTTAATTTTGAGTGCTCAGAAGGAAATGTCCCTTCATTATGTTTCCATTGTGATCTTCTTTGCTCTGATCTCTGACAAAATCCAATCAATCTGTCCATTTTGCATTATTATATAGCACCAGTGAAGGCTCTTAGAGCTGAGCAGACAAACTGGGGGGGATGGGTGTGAGGGGAGGGGAGAAGGAGAAAAAAAAAACAAGAGAGAGAGAAAGCCAGTATTTGTCTTAAAAATCCTTCTTTTACTGAATGTTTTCAAAACTTTTCCCAGAAAGACAGTCATGATGTACTTTGTGAAGTCTTCTGCAAACTGAAGTCAATATTTTACTACAGACTTGCACTAGCATTTTGTTCTACTGCATATTCCTTCTGTAGACCATATGCATCCTTTTTGCATTAGGAATAAAATAGACCAGATTAAATGATAAATTTCTGTGACTAAAGGCTATAATAAAACTTTGTTAAAACATTGTTGTTTAAGACAATGAAAATTGTCCAGATGTATAACTAATGTTAAAGTATTCTGTTACTATTTTGCCTCCTCCTAGGTAAATACAGAAAATATAAATATCTATAAATATATAATACACTATTCTTTGACTTTAGGTGAAAAAAATAAAAGGCATTAAATAGAATATAAGAAATATATAGTTCTTCCTGCAGAATAACTTTGTGGCTGTGAAATTTTAGTTTCTTTGACAAAATGTCTGATTTTCTTGGATGTCTGTTGGTTCCCTTTGGATCATATCTGACCAGTAATTTACAAGAAAATACAAATTACTATTGCGGATGTGAAAAAGTGCAAAAAGGGGCACAGATATAGAGAAAGGACATACTTTAAAGGTCAGAAACTCAAAATAAGGTAAAAAAAGTAAATTAAACTTGCAATATATAGAAGATGTCAATTGAAACTCTAACCACATTGGCTACATAAACCTGTCCACCGGTCACTTTAGCTCAGTAATATGTGCCACAATATACAACAGATCTGAACAAAATTATGATTGTATTTTGTGTATTCTTAACGATTTATCAGTTAGATAAATAAATTATTACCTTATCTGTAAGAACTGAATTGAAATTTACATAATTTTTAAAATTCTTTTTAAACAGTGTTATATATTCTGAGCATCCCAAAGCAAAGACAGAAAATGGGTCACCTGGTTTCTTTGTTCCTCTCATACCCACAATTTCCACCCAACAAGGCAGCACCCTAATTTTAAGATTATAGGCCACATGAAGGAGGAACAGTCCCTTTCCTCTTTGTTAAATGTGACTAATGACACAAAAAACCCTCAAGGTCCTCCAGTTTAAGAAGCTGATATTTGGATATGAGCTTACATTCAGGTGGTTCTCCAGCTCCTACTGTCAGTACAGAGGTAGAATACAGAATGTTTAAAGTGTGACATCTCCTTTCTCTAGGAAATTAAATAAGTTCTCCTATTTATTTCTTTCTGTCTCCTAATGCATTTTATTTGTGCTGAAGCCCAGACACTGTTTGTATGCAGTGTATTTATCAACAGGGTACACATTTAATGTATTGTCAAGGGATATTTGGATTATGCTCAGGCTTACAGTGTCATTTAATTCCTGTTTGTTCCTGGATTCTCAGTAAATTTTATAACACCAGTCTATTATGACAAAGGTGGGAAAATGGACACAACTACTTTTAGTGAGGTACCTAATACATTTGTAATGTGTTGAATATAATCCAAGAATCAGGCTGTTCAGAGAACTCAGGCAGAAAATTCCTAACAAATTCGTGTGGGAGTGAGTGTTGGACCCCTCAGATGCATTATGGATGTGGTTGGCAAGAGTGGACGTGGTTCGAAAGAGGTTTCATTGCTACACTCAGAAAGGGTAAATCGAATGAATTCAAGTGCACCATGGTTAAGCACGAACCTGTGTAAGTGCAGGGTCTCAGGACTTGTCTGGGTTTGTCATAGTCTGAGCTGGTTTTAGCCTGTTTTAGCTGTTATAGCAATTACCTAGTGGTCAGGTGACTATTATCCAGGTTTAAATTTAACTGTGTGAATACATAAGTCAAATAAATGTATGCAATCAGTAAGTAAAAAGTATTAATCCTTTATGTTAATTGGCTAGAGAATATATATCGTGTAACTTTAAACTAATATTATGGGTGAAAATAATCAGACTTAAGCAGGAAATCAGTTTTTTAAAAAAAGTAAGTGGATTATGTTAGAAAAATACATAAAAATAACCCCAAGTAGGCACAGATAGGATTAAGGAAAAACAACCCTCCAACATCAAAATCATATTCCTCTGGTGAAGAGCTCAGGATGATGACAATATGCTGAACCTCCCTGACACTATCATTCATGAGGAAGGCTATATCTGTTGACATCAGGACTGAGAGTAGCATTTGAATCATGCACATACATACCAGAAAATGCACGTGTAAAAATAATAACATAGTTTAATCTATTAGTGTTTGTAGCATAGTAACCAGAATAATAATATTAACTATGTACTTTGATTTTACTAGTAAAACTTTAATTAATAACAAATTCCTAGTTCTGCATAGGTGTGTTCCTTTTTTCCCCATAACAAGAATTTTACTGTAACGAGATACGTGAATGATTTGTTAAACATTTCAACATTATTGGATCATCAGCTTTTCTAACATAGATAAATTATTTTAGATCTTAATTTAAACAAACTAGAAATCTTCCCCATAGCTTTCCACAAGTAAGTTAAGTTCCCTTTGATAAATAAACTCTCATTAAGAATCAAAAAATTGAACTCATGCTTTTTCCTTACAAGGTTCATGTTGTGTAACTCATGTTTTAGCACTGAGGAATACTCAAGACCTATCATCTAAAGATTCATATGAATGCTTGCATAATTTTTACTAGTCCTCAAAAATGACTCACTGGTCCACATAATTAAGACAGTTTGATGTAAAATAACTTTTCCAGAATGAATCTTTTAATTCAGACTATGGATTAAAATGACAAACTGAACAGTAGCTCTTTCATCTTGAAAGGCTTATTATGGTGAAGCATCCTATGCAATCATTGAAATGCCTAGAGGTCAGCTAAACCAAATCCTAAACTCATAGGACTAGCCTAAGTAATTCATTCTTCAAACAACTCAGAAAACGTCCCTGTTCAGATGTCTGTAGTCCTGTCAGCCATAAGGTATGATCTGAAAGAAGTCTGATTAATTACCAGACAGAAAGAGCTGTGCTTAAAAAGGTAGGCAATAGCAAATTAAAAAATGACAACAAAATACCAAAGGAAAAAAAAAAAAAACAAACAAAAAGAAACAGTTACTTTTTATTCCATTTGAAAAAATACAATCCAACCAATGATTATTTTACTCTCAGGGATTTATATAAGTGGATCTTCTGTGGAATTAAATTTATCTTGGGGTTTGTATATTTGAGCTATAAGTTAATGTTATTCTAATCTTTCTGCTTCTGTAGAAAGTCTGGTGAATAAGGTTCTGTTTACATTCATATTTATGAATAAATCTTGAATAAGTTGGAATAGGCTGGATGATGGAAATCCATACTCATGAAGAAATAATTTGCTGTATAGGAAAATAAAAGGTAAATTGTTTATTTAACTATGCACTTGCTTAAAAAGAGAACTACATAATAATTGACTGAGAAATTTCTTACTCGTGCTAAAATATTCCGTTAGTTCTTTCACAAAGGGGAATAACAAATAGAAGAAATTTGGAGACCCTTGTGTATGGAGATCTTTAGAAACCTTTGGTAACATAGCTACCACGTTATGGCATCTTGGTCTTCCAATCATCCTGACCCTACCAAAATGTGCTTTGGCGCTCTCTTCACATGTATATCAGGCAATATATGGAGATGATGCATACTTGGATCTTGTCATAAAGTGCAGTTGGGATGTTGCTAGTGAGGCTTTTTGAAGACTACGGCTTTATATATGTCCTAGAGTGCACTTGACCCAAAACGTAAACCATTATTGAGTAATTTTATATAGTATACAGTTATAAGTATATAATAAGTATATTATAAGTATATTGGAGTTAAATCCAGGTGGCGGCCGGTCACAAGCGGTGTTCCTCAGGGCTCAGTGTTGGGACCATTTCTGTTTAACATGTTTATTGATGATCTCGATAAGGACGTAGAGTGCATCTTCAGTAAGTTCGCAGATGACACCAAGTTAAGCAGGACTGTTGATCTACATGAGGATAGGGAGGCTCTTCAGAGATACTTGGATAGATTGGATCGATGGGCTAATGCTAACGGTATGAGCTTCAACAAGGCCAAGTGCCAGGTCCTGCACTTGGGCCACAACAACCCCATGCATCGCTACAGGCTTGGGGAAGTGTGGCTGGAAAGCTGCCTGGCAGAAAAGGACCTGGGGGTTCTCATTGACAAGCGGCTGAATATGAGCCAGCAGTGTGCCCAGGTGGCCAAGAAAGCCAATGGCATCCTGGCTTGTATTAGAAACAGTGTGACCAGCAGAAGTAGGGAGGTGATTGTCCCCCCGTACTCAGCACTGGTGAGGCCACACTTTGAGTATCGTGTCCAATTTTGGGCACCCCGATACAAGAGAGATATGGAGAGATAAGCAGTTTTCAATGTTTTTTTCTCTCTATATATATATGTTTATATATATACACATACGTATATGGCTTTTAATAGACTATTATTTTTAAACAACAAACTATTCAATGACTTAAAACAAGAATGCATGTCTGACTAGGTTATGCTAATACAACATTAGTTACGATATCAGGAAAAAACAATATGAAGGCTGTTAAAGAAAAGCGAGAGATGGCTAAAAGGACCCAGTCCAGTGTGACAGCAGAAGCTGTGAAAGCACATGCACAGAATGCAGAATGCTATAGGCCCCAAGGGATATAAACACTAATCGCCAGTGGTCAATTACTTGTCACTAGTAAATGAAACCCTGCAAACTGAGTAAAACAGTTTTAGAAATGAGCTATGCATGCTTAATTTCCTTTTCTTCATAGCTTATCCCTAAACTGCTTTTACTTGGTTTACAAAGTTACATTTGCTAGTGGCAAGTAATTGACCATTTATGATGACCAGTATTTATACATAAATAACTGGAAAAATGACCCTAAACAGAGTCAGGACAAGAAGACAGAATTTAGCTTTATCGTCAGACTCTTCAAGGATAAGAAGAAACTCCCTCAACCAGCACTGTATTCCTCCCTACAAAGGACTCTAGAAACTGACTGTAGTTCTCCTTCTCCTAGAATAAAACATTATTTAGGACCCAGAGTGACATGTTATGGGTGAGTATGTTACCATGGAAGAAGCCCCTTGGAAGTATAAGGATAACAATTTCAACTATTTGAATTATAATTGATACTTTCTTTGTAGTGCCATTTTTTTTTAAATTCTGTTCCTTTTCTATAATGATTGGACCTGTGATAATAATAATTCTTTGATTAGACTGTGAAGATATCAGTTAGACTATAATAGATTTTTGGTTTCACATATAAGAAATATTTCTGTAGCCCACATATGTTGCATGGGATGATCTGGTCCACCCCCTGAGTACTGGTTATTAAATCTGACTGCAACAGGAAACAAGCCAAGAGAAAAAATAATTCAGAAAATCTTTGATTTGCTGCAGAATAAGTAATACATTACTTTAATGGAGGCAGTTTAATGGACTGTATTTAACAGAAGGGAGATAATGAAAAGAGGCCAGTACACAAAATCATGACATTAAATAGGTGTACTGAATGCTTTTTTCTCCAGCCCCTGAAAAAATATATTTTTGTGTCAATCGCCAAACTCTGTCATTTTTATTATTCCAAGCCAAGCAATTAGCTCACAAAAGTTAAACTTTTGCCTTTTTTCAATAAACATATTCTGTTTTCAGAAATTTCTATTATTTTGTAATTCTATGTATTGTTCCTTTGCACATCTGAAAATGGACATAGTAAGCCTGGGAAAAGGAAAAATGGATGACTCCAATAGAAAAATGAAAGAAGAATGGGTACATGAATGGAGCGAGGACACAGAAAGCAGGACCCTGTAGGTATTGTAGAACTTTGTCTGTGAGGAAGACCACAAATTTCTGAGTAGAAGTGAAGGGTTAAGGAGCAGAATAGAAGTAAAATATGTCATGGAGAATTAAGTTTATAGGAAAGAAAACCTGTTACCAGAAATAATGAAGAGCTGAAAAGGGAGAAATTTTATATCTAATGAGAAAGGCAACATAGGTTTGTGATTAAAGTGAAGTTCACTGACATTAAACCTCTCCTTAGAAGACAAAATGTGAAGACAACATTTTACCTCATGCTTTTTATCAGGGAGAGAGCTGTCTTTAATTAGAAATCCGTCAGGGAGAAATAAATGAATAAACAAAAAAACCCAAACAAACAGGTGGAGAAACCACTGTCAGGAGTCAGCACTTTGCCATCTCTCTCATATCTCACGTCTCTCTCATTTCCTAGTTGGTTCACAATTACCCGTATTTGGTAATTTCTGGTTCACTGCAGAAGATACTTAGATGACACTGAGAGATACTTGAGTGTGCTTTACCAAAAGATAAAGAGAGAGATTTTTTTTTTTTTTTTGTGGATTGTTGAATTACGTTATTTTTCAATGTTTCTATAAGTTTAACTATTATTAATGAATTCTTCTGTTGCAACTATGTATGTCTCAAAATAAGCCTAATATTATGAGGTGGTTGCTGTATTTATTCTTTGTGAAAAGATGAGAAAATATTTTTATCTGAGTAAAACAGGAGGGTTTGTTTGTTTTTTTTTTTTTTTTTTTAATTTTCATCAGTAATGCACTCTATTTGAAGTTAAATCTGTAGAAGAACTCAAACACCTTTTTTTTATGAACAGGGTAGACAACAGTCTTTCATTAATCAAATTTTAAAGATATTGATTTTTGTAGGAATAATGTTTTATATCACAATACCATTCAAAGTTGCTTAAAATACTACATTTTGATTTCATAGGATCATAGAATCATAGAATAGTTTGGGTTGGAAGGGACATTTACACGTCATCTAGGCCAGCCCCCCTGCAGTAAGCAAGGACATCTTCAATTAGACCAGGCTGCTCAGAGCCCCGTCCAACCTGACCTTGAATGCTTCCAGGGATGGGGCATCTACCATCTCTCTGGGCAACCTGTTCCAGTGTCTCACCACCCTCATTGTAAAAAATTTCTTCCTTGTATCTCATCTGAATCTACCCTCTTGTAGTTTAGAGCCATTACCTCCTGTCCTGCTGCAACAGGCCCTGCCAAAAGTTTGTCCCCATCTTTCCTGTAGGTTCCCTTTAAGCATTGAAAGCCCTCAGTAAGGTCTCCCTGTAGCCTTCTCTTCAGGCTGAACACCACCAGCTCTCTTCTGAATAGCCTCAACTCTCTCAGCCTAAATGTCGTGGTCATTATTTTATATTTCATGGCCAAATTCCTGTGTGACAAAAATG
This sequence comes from Dromas ardeola, assembly GCA_013398915.1. NCBI lineage: Eukaryota > Metazoa > Chordata > Aves > Charadriiformes > Dromadidae > Dromas > Dromas ardeola. The sequence continues at coordinate 15,911 of VYZM01015024.1, read as the reverse complement.
TAGTAGACATGAAAATGTATGTTTGTAAACCTGACCATTCCCCTTTTAAGATGACAGTTACAATTCCAGTCAATTATTCCAGGGTGGGGAGAAAACTGTGATTCAAAAGCAGAATGGCCTCAGGATCTATACCCTTCTGGTTCATGCATGTGTGCTGTGTGATGTAGACGCATGTTAAACTGTGCTCAGAAATCTCCTACTGCATTACAAGATGTGAATGACTTTCCTTGCTGTTACTAAACTAAATAGTTTCTGAGAATTATCATTGCTGTGCTTTACCAATGTGTTTTTTTAAGCTGTCTTTTCAACACTGACTCATGTCCTTTTCCTTCAGGAAAAAAATGTGAAAAAGAATGCATATGTTATTGCTGTGTAACCACCAGCACTCCCCAAATGACCGTTTTTCTTCAATTATTAGTTCATCATTAAGTGGGGGAAAGAATATACATAATTTCTCATTCACATGTAACGTATTACCATAATAATTCTAATTTATTTTATCATAATCTCAAGATTCTTGGTCAGAATTTTTCATATTAACATTTTTTTTTTTTTTCTTTTAGTGTATGTTATCTTTCCCTTATCAAATACCTTGGACATAGTACATGCTGTAAAATAAATTCATACTGCACTACTTTATGCGAATCATTTCAGGATTATTTTTCTCATCATTTTTATTAATGTAATACATGTCATGTCCTCTTTCTTGGGGATGATAATAAAGGGATTTCTGCTTTTTGATTATAGGTGTTCCACTGCAGAATCAGTTGAAGTCTGTAGTGTTGCATAATGGTATTTACCCATCAGTAGGAAAATCATTCAAGTTATCTTTGTTTAGTATTTATGTTTTGAATTTTCTCCCGTTTTGTGTATATGAAAGAGTATCTCTCTTTCTCTTAAAGAAGATTTCATCATTTATCTTCAGGGAGAGATTTTTGAAAGTGCTTTACAAAATGTGCAGTCCTGCCTGATAGCACACAAGAACTCCACTGTTGTATACAAAAAGCTGGAAGTCAGATACTCAATTTCACATGCCTTCTGTGTGTCAGCACTTTGTTGCTCAGTGGTAACTGGTTATCAAGAGTCCAGTATTGTCCCTATTGCAATCATGGATAAAACTGGATTGGCCCATTCAATTGAATGACCCAATTTGACCCAATATGACTTTTTAATGACTCAATCTGAAAAAACACATTTATGTCTATTTTTAATTATATATACACAAATACATTTATATTTCTGGGGAGACACTAACCAGAGTTTATTCTTGCGGAACTCCAGAAGGGATAGGAGTGTTGGCACCTGTGAAAAGTGCATTAAATTTTGTCTCATTTTTTACATATTCATTAATTAGACCCATTTTACAGATATGTTCCCAAATATCTAAAAATGGGTATTTTAATTCTTTTACTAGGTTTCAACTCTCGCTTTCAAAACTGTTTCATAATACTGAATAATTTTTCAGTCTTCAGTTACATTTCTCAGAATAATTATTTTAATTATTTTAAAATAATGGCTTTAAAAGAAAAGAAACATGCTGGTTTTTCCCTAACTCTTAGCAAGAGAAAAACTGTTATCTTTGTTGTAGTCACAATATCATTTCCCTCTTCCCTGTTCTTTCTTTTGGTTATATCTGTGCCAAGTCTTTGCAGTGCCCTCTCATGCCTTTTTCAAATCATTCTGTGGACATTTGATCATTCCTTTTCTATATTTTTTTTCTTTTTTATTTCCTTTTTCTCCTTATTTAGTAACATGATATTCACATTATGATGCTCACATTAAACTAGAAATCTCTGTGCTTCCATGGTTTTGAATCTCACCAGTGTTTGTTGGAACTGTTCTCCCATGATTGTTTTTCTACCTATATGCTCTTTCTTTTCTACAGAAACAGAACTGCTGCTGAATTGTCCCTTTTTTTTTTTCTTTTTCATTCTTTTTTTTTTTTTCAGTTATCGAGCTCCTTTAAAAGCCTTCAGTTGCTTAGGGCAATATCAAAGAAGATTGTGTGTACGCTCAGAAGCTTCCTTCATATAACAGAAGAGAATCAAAACATAAAGTCACTGACAACTTATCAAAGCAATACTGCAACGTGGCCTACTGGGAAAAAGTATCCTCTGGAAAATTATTAAGGATGCTTATGAAAACAAGGAGTGAGGTAACCAGGTCGGTTTGGGGTGTTTCTTTTCTGGTGAATAAATCTTATTTCTAACATATCTCATTAATAGCCTGTGTGAAGAGAATGAATAGAAAATGATACTGAGGCATTAGAAATTTGTTGTCACTTTCTAAGTTTTTGTAGATCAGTGCTATCCAGAAAAAAATAATGTGGAAAATCTTGCACTCTTTTGAAAGACCAAACTCTGATCTGGTGGAAAATCTGAGAACAATTATAAAAGTAAAGCATTAACAGAAACAATCCCAAGGTCATCCTAACCTAAGGTAAGTACAGCTGGAATCAACTCTTTCAAGGGAAGGGGAGGGAGCCTAGAATCAGTTATGTCTGTAAATCAGTTTCTCTCGTCACTAAAAAGTACGTAAAGAATGTAAATAAGCAAATACCAACAAAATCTGCTAATGCTTTCGAAATTTTTCTGCTGGTTCCCGTCACACAAAATGATGTCAAATATTCTGAAAATAATCTGATTGTGCTTTTTTTTTTAGTAAGAAAATGATGTTCATTAATCTTCCAGATGAGCAATCAGTGCAGATTTGTATTCTTCTTATGATAACAGAACAGTAGCTTTATTATATTATTGCTTGTGTATTAGATATTTTTAGTAACTTTCTTGCTGCTGCAATTAATAAAATGAATGTCATCAAAAAAATGGGGAAGGTGTCTTTGTACATTCCTTTGTTTTATTGCCTATTCCATTCAATTTTCTTAGAGAGGATGTTATGAAAAACTAGGTAAGGAAGGAGGAAAAAAAGAAGGAAACTGTTAGAGAAAACAACCCTGAAATTAGGTTTTATTCATTCTGATGCAATCCAATTGCCAAAAAAAGAGGCATGGATAGTGAGAAAGCAACTTGGTGAAAATTCCCAGAATATTCATTTTAATTTTTTTTTTTGAAAAAGAGATTCTTGAAAAACTTGAGGGGGAAAAAATTAAGTGTCATTTCTTCATTAAACTCCTACACAAACTTCAAATGCAAAACAGTAAAGCTTTAACAGTTATGATCTCTTTATCCACCTAACCACAGTCACATTTTCCCTAGTTCAACTACATTTAATTGCTGGTTTGACATAAATTTATGATCTCTGCTAATGTGTCATACATTAGTCCTTTTTACTGAGCTCAGGCATGTTTATAAAGAAGAGGACAAGAATATAAATAAGAATAAAAAACCTATGAATAATAATAATAATAAATAGTCAATAGTAATAGAAAGTGAACAATTTTTAAAAAATAAAAACAGTAACAGGGACATGGAAGAAAGTGAACTGGTTGAGATCAGATGGGTAATAAGAGGCAGAGTGACATTGTGCCATAGAAACATTTCTTAAAAATTCAGCACTGTCCAAGTTGATAGATTTCAAAGTTAACATAAAACCATAAACAGAAAAAATCTTTTGTATGAAATGTCTTGAAGTATTATAAGCTTTTTCCTAACTACCAGCTACTACTTGTTTTTATTAAAAGTTGAAAAGGGCTGTTTTGTTCACACTGTTGGTAGAACTAGGTGTGGAAAAGGTTGAAAGACAAATAATAGCTACAGGGTCTCATTTTTAAAACAGGTAACAAACAGGTAACAAAATAAGATTTGCTCTACTTTTTCTTTATTATTCCAGCAACAGACAATGATCTGTGTTGATTGGCAGGCAGAGATTTATTTATGAAAGCAGAGGAATGACTGACACAGAACTTCTTGGTTATGACAGTCTTGCAAATACTGGTTTTTGTAAGCTTTCTTTTCCTTTTTTCTTTTTTTTTTTTATTTTTTTCAGTTGTAAGGGGGTGAATTGCTGACTCTGAGCTCAGATATATATGTTATAAGGACAGAACTGAGCTAATCCAGAAAATATGTTTATTAAGATTGGATTTTCATAAGCAAAACCTGTTTTAATCTCATAAGGTAAGACCTTTAAAAGCAAAATATATCCAAGCCCTGTGCTGTACCTGCCTTCTGTAGCTTTTTTTTTTCTTATTTCCTAGATAACATCTGATACAAAACATCTTTAGAAAGACACTGCATTAGTTTAAATGGGCAAATCCCTGATATGGTACAATGATTTAAATACCCAGCACTACCTCACCATTTCTGGTTTTGTTCCTTTCTTGTTGGTAGCAGCAGCTACTAATAAGTGGGTATTAGCTTTAATTATTCTCCTAAAGAAGGACAGTTTGCTCTTTAAGCCAACTTTGAATATTCTCCAGCATCAAATTCGAGTGTCTTCACTGTCTTGTCTGTCATAGCAAAACAGAGGTGATTTTGAGATCATAGCATCATTCATAGCAGAAAGGAATCTGCAATCACCTGGTTTGATGACTGTTTTGGCAGCTAAGGCTATTCTACAGCAATATTAATGGTAAGGTTCTTGGCAGATTACTCATCTGCATTACTGCTTGCTATTAATATGAATACTTTTACCCTCTGTCCTATGAGTTATGATTTTAACAGAAAGATTCTGTCTTCATGATACAATTTGCCGGTATTTTATTTTTTTTCCTTTTGAAACTAATTAGCTGGATTTCAGCTCCTGGAGAAACAATTCTTTGTGTACAGTGTCATACTGGCTGCTTAAAAACTGTTTATTTGTTCTGCTGTATTAAGACCTGGGGGAAAAAAAAAAAATCTAAGAAATGCAAACTTGTTACATGCTCATTGCACATTTATTAATCTGATTGTAGACTATACTCAAAGTTAGAACCTTATGCTCTGAAATAATTTTCTTCCTTCTCATCCTCCATGTTTACCCACTTCTTTCCTTCTTTAGGTAAAACAAATTGCAAATTACCTACCACATAGTAAAGTTTCCTTTTTCTTCCTTTTGTTCCTTTTTTGTATATAAAACTAATATATTACATTTAGAAATGTCTGCAAAGACTCTGTAGTCATGGCAAATAACTGCAAAACATGTTCATCCCAAATGTTACCCCACACCCACAGTGAAAAGCAGCAGCACAGGTGCCATAACCAGCTGTCTTAGGGTTCCACCCTTGGCAAGAACTTAGCAAGTGTAATTCCATCAGGTTATCCATGGACATACAACTGACTAGTTTTTAGACAGCAAATCTTATAAGATGCAATCAGTAATGTACTCCCGTGGATAGGAACTCAGAGGACAACTAGCCTATGTACTTCATTCGGAGTCAGAATGGAATTCTGTCTGGACACACTGGAATTCTGTCTAAAAAACATATTATTTTTTTTATCTTGAAATTGCTGTTCTGATGACTCACTAGCCTGGTTCTGGGAGTAGAAAAAGTTCTGCAACTTTGTCTCTAAGCAAAAGTGAAGTATTTGCTTATTATTTAAAATAAACTGAGAACTTTATGTAGCTATCTAGAACACAAAACATCATTACGCATTTGCTACTTAGTTCGGGAAAGACATTAATTCAGATGATACTCTGTGATCAAAGATTGTTTTGTTTGTTGTTTCATTATTACTTTCTTCCATTACAAACCACTTTATCTGAAGATTGCTCTGAAAGGTCAGCAATGATATTGTATCTCATTTAATTAGGATATTAAACTAGGAGAAAAAAATCATAGGCCAAACAACTGTATCAGTCCAAACTGTTTTCTGTCCTCTCATTCCAGAACACTTTTTTCTCTGATAACAACATTTTTACCCTTGACGGTAAAATAGCCGTGTTCGGTTTCTAATGTCAGAAAAAACTCACATGAGCACCTATATATTTGGTTAAATTCCTAAATACTGTCATAAAAAAAAATAATATTATATAAGTTGGTATAATTTCATAGACTATAAATAACCAAACTAATTTTCTTATCATATCATATTGAGGATATGAGGGGAAAAAATAACATTATAATGCATCCTCTATAGAAGGACTATAAAAAGTAGAGCTGCATCTTTACAATATTCTCTTGTTGTAAAATTCTAAGACCCCAGTTGTCCTCTGTACTACTTTCCCCTTTCCATTGCCATTTTCTGGTGTACTCATGCCATCCTTCCTTTTGGTAAACCTAGCAAACTCATTTGCAAGCAAACACATTTCCAAGGTTTTGATTTTAATAGATAACATTTTCAAAATTGCTTGAATACTGTAGGTTTTCAGTGAGATTTTTGAGCCAGATTTTAAAAAGTACGCTGGATACTGACACAAGGACTACCTGCTATGATGTTGAGCACTACAGGTACTAGCTCCAAGATCAATCATGCTGTGGACGTAGGTGCCCAAAAGTCTTCAGGTAGTAACTGGAGGAGAGTTAAGTGTCTAAACTAGGGAATAAACAGCTAGATGGCAAGTTTATCAGCATATCACTATTTCCTCAATGAAATAATATATGTTCACTGAAACTTCAGAGCCAGACACAACTTACCCTTTGTTGCCTTTTAGATTACATTTGTGATTCATGAGAGGGGAAAGAAACTGTTGTGATCTCTTCATGCTATACCTCGTCTGTAAAGCACGCACTCAGGACATGGAAGGCCTGGGTTATTTTTCTCTCCATATGTTAGGATCCCTGAATTTGTATATCTGCTACAAAGACTCCCAGTTGGATATTTTATTTGGGGATTTATGAACTTAGTTTGATGCTCTAGTTAGTAGATTACTTGAATAAGTGATTCCAGTTCATTTGATACAATGCTGCAATTTTAAATTAACAAGCTATTTTTTACTCCATGGTTAGCTGAAAATCACCAGCTTAATCTAGCTGATGTCATATGTTAAAAGTTTTTCGTTATCTCATTAGGAACAATGCAAGCATCTGTCAAATGCATAAGTAAGAAATTCAGTTTTGTGAATATTTGTATTAGAACTAAAGCCAGCTATGCTTTTATGTCTCAAACAAATGTAGTTAAGTCTAAGAAAATAATAAATGCCTTTCTATGACTCTGAAGCTAAGATCTTCCTCAGCTTTAAAGCCTTTTTCCCTACTGCTCAGTGCAATGAGCAGAGCTGCAGCTGGTAACAGGGCCCACCAGTGCTTTCGTCAAGGGCAGAGCTGGGCCTGATGGGCTCATTCAGGAGATGAACTCCTCACAATGATGGCCGAGGCCAGACAGAGGCAGGGCTAGAGACAGGAGTGGGCACAGGTACCACCACATCATCATTGAGGCCAGGCTAGGAATCTACTGAGCCAAAATGTTGTCCCAGCCTTGGGCAGGGGGGTGTGTCCCAGGTGAGGTTAATCAGGAAGAGAGAAGTTGGCTGGTTTCTTCAGGGCCCTGAAAATTAGGTGAGATAACTCTTCTGTTTGGATCCTAACTTAAACATCTAAGTTATACGTACCCATGATCTTGCTCTTGTTGCCTTTCCATCTACCCTGACTATTCTCATCTATATTATTTTGATATGCAGTAAGGCATAAAAAAGACCGTATATAATTGACATTCTACATGTTATCACATATTTCTTCTCCACGTGAATGGCACTATTTTCAAAGTTATCTGAGAGCAACCTAGCATTATTTTGTATCTGCTTTGACCAAAAACTATTTACTGTTTTCCTTCTCTCATAATAGGTTCCGTTGAGCATCATTAGGGTTTTATTTTGTCATTTAACATCAAAGGCAGAAATGCATGAATATACAATGTTTTTAGTGGCCCACTGCTAGCATTTAAAGAAAAATGCTGCTGTTTTGTTGTTGTTGTTTTTTTCTTTTTTCTTTTTTCTTTTTTCTTTTTTCTTTTTTCTTTTTTCTTTTTTCTTTTTTCTTTTTTCTTTTTTTCTTTTTTTCTTTTTTTCTTTTTTTCTTTTTTTCTTTTTTTTCTTTTTGGGGGTCTTTGCATGTCTGTAATAAGGCTTCATTCAGCCTTATTATTATCCCTAGCAGATACAGAATCTTTGATTCAGGGCTTCATTGCATTAAGTATTTACTCTTGTAATCCTTTGTCAATGAGACTTTTTTTATGAATCCTTGTAAGACTTCAGGCCATATAGAAATGCTGCTGTTTGAAATTAGACTAGCACAAGATTAAATCAGAGAAAGATTAAATCTCAGTTGCATGGTTTTGTCAGATATCCATGAATACATATCAAGTTCTGTTCTAATGTAAAACCTTTTCTGCAAAAATGTAAAACTCTGTGTAAGCCCTATCCTTAAAAAATATAAAGTGAAAAAAAAAAATTAAGAAATACATATGAATTCAGTTTTCTATATCAATACATCAATACATACAAATATGTGACTGACCATCATAGCAAAAAAAGCACCAAATATTGTGTTACAGTAATTAGTGCTGAAATGGATTATTTTGTTTTTTTGTTTTTTTTTTTGCCTAGTGACATTTTCAATCCATTTTAGCTGTATACTTTAATTTTTCTTTCACTTTTCTAAGTGTTAGAGACAGCTTAATTCATATTCATACAAAAATAACCTTCAAATGGTCAAATACATACTGTGGTATTTCATTTGAAACAGACTTTAAAACAATTTTTTTTTCCTTTGTCATTATTGGGGGGAATAAACAAACAAGACATAAAAAATCCATAACTTTATTAATTTAAAATATTTGGAAAAAAATACAAGAAAAAATACAGCCTGTGCAGATATGCTCTTCTCTTTTACAAAGCAAGTCAATTTTTGATTTCCATGTTCTTTTCCTACCAAACCCTATAGAACATAAATCTACTCAGAAAACAAGGAAAGAATTTGGACTTGCTTTTTCCCCACATTGTTCAACAGTAATACCAGGGTCATTATAGTTACACTTGAGGTGATGGGAAAGGATATAAGAAACAATTTAGTGAGTTGATTTTCAGTTAAAAGAAATATTATCACAAAGTCCTTCCCTTAATTTTTATAAGTAGTATTTACCCTATAACAGGCAAACTCCACTGCTGCAAGAGTAGTATTACAATGTGTCTTCGATGCATCATCCTTCACCACCTGACAGAACTGCTTTCACAGCACAGGCAAGCTTGGATGAAATATAATTTATTTCACAAAACCAAGAGGTAGAAAATTAATCACACAACTAATATTTTACTCTCTTCACGAGGGGAACATCTTAGACTTGGCAGGCTAATTGGAACAGTTGTGTAGTGTGTCATGTGCCCCCCCACCCCTCCCAAAGGCAGTATTTCTCAAATTTGTCAAATAAATTTCACCTTCTTTATTAAAGGTTATGAAAATATCTAATGAGGAAAAAAACCCTCTTTCCTTTCAGAAGCCTTTCTAATGATGAAATGGAGAATACTTATTAAGTGAATGTGAACAATCAAGAAGGCACAGAGGAAATGGGCACAAGAGATGCACCCATGAAGCTCAGGGAAGAAGTAGGGAGTGACTGACTGTTGAAAAGGAAGCTGAATTTATCTCAACACAAAGGGGACAAGAAGGTGGCCTTTATTTTAGACAATGGCTGTATCAGCTGAGTGGCTCAAGTGTTTGTGTAAATGGCCTTCCCTGATTTAATCAAAAATGTGTGAATGTCTTCCTCAGCTAGCTATACTGGAACGGGGGAAATGTATATGTGGCTCAGCCCAACATATAGTATCAAACCAGCAAAACCAAAATGAACTTTGAAAAAAGCAAAGGACTTGAGCTGGCTTCAACCCACATATTCCTTCCTAGTAATTGGGGATACCCAGCACAGTGAAGGTGAGCACAGAAAGACTTGTAAAAATGAAGCATGCAAAAACTAGAAGCAGGGACAAATGTCTTGGGAAAAAGAAAGAGACAGTCTTCACGCACACAAGGATGGGGTTAGGAAAGCCAAAACCTATGTGAAGTTGAACCTGACAAGGGATGTGAAAGGCAACAAGAAAGGCTTTGACAGGTGAATCAGTAGCAAAATGAAGACTAGGGAAAATATGGGCCTGCTGCTGAATGGGATGAAGGACCTGGTGACAAAGGAAATGCAAAAATGCTGAGGTACTCAATGCCTTCTTGTCCTTTGTTTTCACTGGTAAGATTCATCTTTGCTTGTCATAGTTTGGGCCCTCAAACCAGGATATTGCTGTAGGAAAGTTTGGAGCAATGAAAACAAGCTCAGTGGAGAAGGATCAGGCCAGGGTACATTTCAGCAGACTGGATGTACACAAGTCCATGAGACCTGCTATTGTGTACCCACAGGTGCTGACAGAGCTGGTCAATGTCATTGGCTATGCTCTGTAATGCTATGTGGAAAGTGAGACTGTCTACTTTACTGAGATTATCAAATCAAGAACCTTTTCAATGCAAAGGGGATAAGTAAAGGGAGAAGCGAAACCACATAGAGACACAAAGCTGAAAGGCAAGGGATAATCTAGACAATGGGAAAGTCCAAAAGCCTCCAGTCACTAATTGAGGGGCCATTAAGAAACTGCAGGCAGAGCTTTGGAGAGGGCAAAGGTGACTTTGTAACTGATAAGATGGAAGGAAAAAAGAGGAACATGAGCGTATTTGACGGGGGAAGCTGTGGGACTGTGCAAAACTTAAAAAAGAATGTTTAGAGGAATGGACTGGAGAGAAGCAAAGTGAGGAATACACAAAAAGGGGTATAAAAGGTGACAGTCACACTGTGGCCAGTCAGTACACTTGTCTGCTAGCTTTCTGCCTGATCACTACAGTCCTTCCTATCTTATTAAATCCTTTCTTAACTATCTGTCTGTGTAATCGCACTCTTTACCCAGTATGTGTGTGAACGCTTCCAGGACTAAGTGCTTAGCTGCTTGGGGGACCAGTGTGGGTGGATGTGGACCACCTACAGGAGCCAGACAGGGGATTGGAGCAAGTGGATTCTCAGCAGCAGTAATTGCAGATGCCAAAGCTCTCCTGACCATGTCATGGAATCAAAGATTCATAAAATGGTTTGGGCTGGAAAGGACCTTAAAGATCATCTGGTTCCAACCTCTCTGCCATGGACACCAGGTTACTCAAAGCCCCATCCAATCTAGCCTTGAACACTTCCAGGGAGGGGGCATCCACAACATCCCTAAGCAACCTGTTCCGGTGTCTCATGACCCTCAGAGTAAAGAATTTCTTCCTAATATCTAATCTAAATCTACCCCCTTTCAGTTTAAAACCATTACCCCTCATCCTATCCACTCACGACCTCTGATAAAGTCCTTCCCCATCTTTCCTGTAGCCCCCCTTTAAGTACTGGAAGGCTGCTATAAGGTCTCCCCAGAGCCTTCTCTTCTCTAGGTTAAACAACCCCAACTCTCTCAGCCTGTCTTCATAGGGGAGATGCTCCAGTTCCCTGAGCCTTATCCTACAGACTTTCTGCCCAGAATGCCAGCTACTAGGGGGGACAGTGTAAATGGATTTAGTGCCAACTACTGGAGACCAGGCATGCAGGTGCCTCTGGCCTGTAGTGTCAGCTACTGGAGTGAGTGGGGATCTCAGGTTGGGAGGGACCAGCATGAGTGAGGTCAGTGAGTGGCTCAGTGCCCATGTGCCTGCTGCCAGCTGCTGGGGGCAAGTATCTGTACCTTCCCCACACCTCATATGTATGGGGTGTGCATATGTATCTGCTAGGAAACTTCAAGCTGGACCAGCAGCAAGTAGGAAGTCCAGCATAGATTATCAAATGGGCAATGTTCCATGCTGGTATGCCCAGGGGGACTTGCAAATGTAGAGTGCAAGCGTGTAACTGATGTGTGTTTGCAGACAGCACCAAGCTGGACCTGTTGGCAGGTAGGGGACCTGTGCAGTTGTTAAGAGGCCCCAGGATCCAGACAGAGGGGTGTGCTGGTGCTTGAGGGATCTGTGAACGCCTATGTGCATGTGAACCTGGAGGGTGTCCTGTATGGGCCTGCACTAGTGACCTTCAATCCTGACCAGATGAAGAGGAGGAAGGGGACTTGACTATCGATACTCATGCTTTATGGGAGTCCAATAAATACACAGCTAGCAATGTCAGTGTCCTCTGTGAGTGCACACACTTGTGTTTATCTGGGATACATGTTCAGCCTCACTACTGGTTGAACCTACAAATGTTTAGGCAGCAGTTGTGTTCAAGGCCTGGGTCCCCAGCTGCATCAGGCAGGGCTCCAGCTTCCTTCCTCCAGGAAGAAGTCCTGGGTCTGGAGCTGCTGGCTGCTTCTGACATCCCTTAATACGATGGTTGCGCTGCCATTCAAAGGAACCTAAATGAGCTGAAGAACTGGGCCAAGAAGAACAACATTTTAATTTCAACAAAGGGAAATGCAAAGTCTTGCACCTGGGGAGAAGCTACCACATGCATTAGGAAAGGCTGGGGGACAACAGGCTGGAAAGCAGCTTGGTAGAGGAGGATTGGGGATCCTGGTGGACAATAAACGGCCAATGAGCCAGCAATGCATCCTTATGGCAACAGTGGCCAACAGTTTCCTGGGTTGCATTAGGAAGAACAAAGCCATCAGGTCACAAGAGGTGATCCTTCCTCTCCACTCAGCACTGGTAATGCCACATCTGGAGTGGTGTGTCCAGGCCTGGCCTCTCCAGTAAAAGAGAGAGATGGACATACTAAAGTGAGTCCAGAGAAAAGCCATGAAGACAGTTAAGGCACTGGAGCATCTGTCATACAAGGAGAGGCTGAAGAAGAAAAGGCTTAGGGAGATCTTATTAGTGTGTATAAATACTTGAATAGAGGTTGTAAAGAAGATGGAGTCCAGTGACAAGACAAGAGGCAACGGACACAAATTGACCTACAGGAAATTCTGTTTCAACATCAGAAAAAAAAATCTTTTTTACTGTGATGGTGATCAAAATTCTAGAACAGGTTACCCACAAAAGTTGTGGTGAAGACGTCATTCCTGGAGATATTCAAACCTGATTGGACACAGCCATGAGCAACCCACTGTAGTTCACCCTTCTCTGAGCAGGGGGTTGGACTAGATGGCCTTCAGACTGCTGATCTTAACTATTCTGTAGCTCTGTTACTCTATGAAGATAGCCTAAACCAGTAGTTTTCCTCAATATTACCAACTTTTTTCTTTTTTACATTAATCAGTGAGAATGGAGTTCCTAAAAAAGCATAGCAGTGAAGTTATGCCAAAAATAAATATGTGAATGAGGACACAATACCTATGCAAGAGAAAACACTGGGTATGTCATGAGAAGAACCTTAAAAGCAATTTCAAAGTCAAAATAATTTAGCATCTGTGAAGTATAACGTAAGTCAAACATTGGTTAATACTTTGCCTTTTCTAATGTGAGGTAGTTTCCAATGTATGCTTGTATTGAACATTATCGTTACCTGATGACTTTATGTCTGTTAAAATATTTGAGTTATTGTGCTCTATTCTAATATTAATAAGTGTCAGTGCCAAATTGCCAGCTATTAAACTCAATAATGTAATGTATGCAACTATACACACATATATAAGAGATTTATAGAAAGACAATCAGAAACTAATCAGCAGGAAATAAGATTACTGACCCTGAGAGAAGAGTTATATGAAACTTGTTTGAGGTATTTAAAATTATGTTATGTGGAGTGGAAAAAAACAACAATTTATTTTTATTTTCATTCATATAAAATTGCATCAGTTGAACTAAAGCAAAAGGAGCAAAACTAACAACCAAAGACCCCCAAAAGCATGCTTTCTTCCAAAATTTCATCATTTTGGGCACATTTCAAAAATCACTCTTGTAATCATTCAGTCTGTCCAATATTCATGCTGAAAAATGTTGGCTAACCTAGGTGTCATCAGGACATTTTTGATTGCTTTATTTAGGATTTTCTTCAGATAAGGCAAATAAACTTACTTTTCATCATTCAAGATATGGAAGAAATCACTCTACATAGTTGGCTGGCATTTTTGCTGCTTTGTGGCATTTTACTTTATTCTGGAGGTGGAAATGCTAGGTCTCTTTCACTGAAATATCAGACATTAGACACTGCTCAAGACCAGAGGAAAGAACAAGAACATACAAAATACAAGTGACATGCTCACCCCGATAGAGAAATGAGTCAAAACTGCAGCACAGCTTAAGCATGTTTATTGTTTTGAGTTTGAAAGCAGTGCAACCACTTATTTGTTTGTTGCTTAGATATGTGAATATGTTGCACATTTTCATATTCAACATAAAATAAGCACAGATCTATTCACATATCAACACCATATCTAATGAAGCTGTCATCTATACTACTCTTTCAAACAATGCGTGATTATGTAAAAATCTCCAATACTGTGCAATCATGGCTTGTCCTGGTTTGAGGTAAAACAGAACCAGTTTTCTTTTCAGTGATTTTACTTTGCAGCTAAGCCTCTTCTAACTGAACTCTCTAAAATCAACAGCATATTTTTAAGACAGTGTTTGCTTTCAGAGTGATAAGACCCAATTGTTTATAATTTATGCCAAGAAATGGCAGAGAGGTTTCTGCTTATACTTATCGCTATAACAACCAAGGTCAGCTAACTTTGTTAGCCTCATCCAGTCTGGTACTTTCCCAGTGCCTGCCAGTGACAAGCTTGATATGGTTTTTTATGTATTGTATATATGTCATTATTTTCTTACTATTATTTTATTAATCTTTTCATCTTTTAAAACTGATTAAGTCTCTTTCTCTGTCTTCCTCCTCTCCCTTCAGGGGAGAGCATATGTCATTCGTTTCAGTGGCCAGTCCAGCCCAAACCATGACATGGCCAAAAAAGGATCCGAGACACCCAGAGCTGTCAGGTATGGCACAGGGTCTATAACAAGACCTTTATTTTTCTGAAGCAGAAATCGGAAGACAGTTAAAATAGCAAGGACAACTTCTCAAATGGCACTAAATTCTTTTCTATGACTAAATAAATGCTACCCATATAGATACATCTACATGTAGAATCCTTAGTCAAAGTTTTAGTACAGAAGACATTCCCAATGATTAGCACATAGACACAGCAGAGAGACCTGTATGGACCTGGGTCCTTTTAGAACAACATTAGGTGAATACTTTGTATACTCTAGGACATCTCAAATGACAATAGATAAGTATGTGTTTAAGCCACTGAACTAAGCCATAGACATATGCCTGGTTTGAGGCGCCCAACGTGGGGCACGACTGTGGCCCGACTGTGGCACTACCAGAGTTCTGACAGATGGTCTGAATAGTTTGAATTCCAGCTTGCTCAGAGATTGATACAGACAGCTCACATCATGTCGTTGCTAAACAGATTATTGCATCGTCTCTTTGTAGGGATTACTTTAAAGTTAATTGATACGTCAATGCTTAGCTGGCCTTATGTGTTGTATTGCTTGCTTGCTCTTTCTCTCTGTATGTCATGGTTCACATGTGCTATTTTGCTGCTGTTTTTAATTCTGATCCAGGCTGTGATTGAATGTATAGCTTCATTACCTTCATACCTTGGGCATTACATAATGGATTCTGTTACTACTTACACTAATTATACTTTGAATTTTACCATGGACATGTTTACTTTGCCTTTTACTTCTTATGCCAAATTGTCACCATCAGAGCCAGGAGAGGGATCTCCTTTGGGTATGGTGAATGACAGTTGCATTCCTACAATCACGCTTTTGGTGTCGATTTTCATGAATGGGGTGCAGGGGTGGTTTCTCTTTAAATCTTGGTGCAGGAATAGATGTAGTACAGCACCGGTACAAGTTGCCCCAGTGACCAGAAGGAAAAAGAAGTCATCAGTAAGTTCCTCTGTCCGTTGTGATAAAGACCAAATAAAGCCAGATAGCAGGGGGGAGGACTCTTCTGATGAAGATCAAGGAAAAAGTTCTTCTAAAGACGATAGGGGAGAGGCTGCTGCGTCAGCCCAGGAGGAGGAATCAGATACAGAGGTGATCATTAAATCCTTCTCTATGAAGAATCTGTGAACTATGATAAAGGATTTTACCCGGAATGATG
>VYZM01015022.1:0-25878 GCA_013398915.1 Dromas ardeola | reverse complement strand
CAAGGGGGTTTATTTTCTGCCAAAACTGCTCTGCCCCTTTCATGCAACAGTATTAGTGGTGTAGTTGGCAGGATTGTCGTGGATAAACTGCTGCAAAAATATGATTGTGCCCCTTCCCAAGCTGGGAAGGAGTGGGCCCAAAAATTTTGGAAGGATGAAGAGAAAGTAGTACAACATATTGAGGAATGTCGGGCTTCATTGAAGCTTAGGTCAGGAAAAGGCAAGGGAGTGATTTGTGCAGCGTTAGGCACCTGTTTATCTTGTGCACAACAAGAAGCTGAAGAAGTCCCTGCTCCTAATCTGATTTCTGCTGTGGAATATGCAACTCTGAAATCGGAGGATGAGGTGCTGCAGTCCTCATTAGCTTTTCAGAAGGAGACAGGAGAAAAATTAAGAACTCAAGTTGATAAGCTAATAGCTCAAGTTGATAAGCTTGTGAGTGAAAGTGAAAATTTAAGAAACCGAAATGCTCGATGGGTGAGCGAAAATTTCCAACTTAAAATGTTTTTAGAAAGGGTGACTGGGTTCTTGGATAAAACACAGCCCTCAGCCCAGGTCCAACAAATTCATAAGTTAATGAGTTGTCCAAATTCCAGAACCCAGACTGGAGAAATCTGGCCTGATAGTGAGGATGAGGGAGAAGACGAGGCGGAAGGGACTTTTACTTTGAAATCCCAGGTTTTTCCTTTACAGCCTCTGATTAAAACTGAAACCATAGTTGATGAGGATTATGAGATTCGTCCCACGGAGCGTACTATTCCGTGGACACCAACGGAGTCAGCGAAAATAAAAGAAAAATATTCCAGGCGGCCAGAGGAATCGGCTGTTGAATATGTGTGGCGAGTTTCTGCTGAGGGAGGAGATAGAATCATGCTGAGCGAGGAGGAAGCAGGAGACTCCTGGGGACCGGGAGTGTTTTTGACTACAACAACCCGGGATCACAATTACTCTCTAACTGCTCGAGCAGTCTATTGGGCAGGAGGCATGGATCCACGAGAGAGGGGGACGCCGCTAGAGATAAGAGCTACAGGCTACTCTGATCTGTTTGCTGCAATACGGAAAGCAGCTTGTATGCAGGCCATGTATAACAGACAGGAATTTTGGAAATCCCCGATATTAGCCCCTATCGACCCTGATCGATTAGCTCCTCTCATCCATGGTTTTCCCGATTGCCTGAAATCGTTTGTTGTTAGCACTCGAGATCACATACGAGAGGGACAGAATACCCGTAGGTGGGGCCAGCCAAATTACATGCCAACCTGGAATGAATATGTACAAGAAATAGACCAATACGGGTGACAAATGGGCTGGGCTAGTCTAATTAGTGAAAAATCCTCCGACCACCCCCGAAGGGTTCGGCAAGTCCGAACTCCTGCTCAAAATCATAAATCAGATGGGAAGTGTAAGCCTGATAAGGAACGAAATGAGTTGTGGCATAAAGCCCTAGAACTGGGGGTACCCCGACAGTTTTTGCACGGTATCTCTATGGGAGATCTTCGCACATTGGTCCAATCTCTAATTAGAAAGAATAATTCGACTAGGGAAAAAAGTTTAACTAGAGAATCCCTGAGCTGAGAGCAAATTGTGCCCTCTGCACCGGAGCATAACTTGATTGATTTGTCAGAATCCCAGCCAAAAAACTTCTAGGCCCGGGGAGGGCAGTGAGCCACCCTGTCCGACGGGTACTAGCAATTCAATGGCTCTCTCATAATGATTCTGAACCTGTTATTGCCATCCCTGTTGGACCCCAGAAGATGTTGGTAAATTTTTTTATCGATACTAGAGCCCAAATGTCTGCACTCACTAATGAAACAGCACAACTTTCAGGTATGCACCCCACCCGGCGCAGAGTTAACTTCACAGGAATCGATGGTGTGATAAAAACATGCCCCACCGCAAAAATTAACCTCTGGTTGCCAGGGGAGCATAGAATGATTAGGGCAGAATTGTTAGTAGGTGCCTCGCGCACCAGCCTCCTAGGATTTGACGTGCTGTGTGGGCGAATGTGGAAATTTCCACATGGAACTGTGTGGAGTTTTGCACGACAAGAACAAGGATTAGGCACAGTGCAATTAAACCTATTGGAAACTTCCATACCTTTACCTCCCTCTAAAGTCACCAACGTTAAACAATATCCACTGCCTACAGCTGCACTTGCGGGAATTGACGGGGTGGTATTAGATTTGGAGAAAAGAGATATCATTGAAAGGGTTCATTCGCCTTATAATTCACAGGTGTGGCCAGTAAAGAAACGAACCAGGCAATGGCATTTCACAGTAGACTACGGAAAGTTAAACGCCAATACTGCACCCTTGACTGCTGCGGTTCCGAACATCGCTGAAATTGTGACAATGATACAAGGAGCTGCCCATTCTTGGATGGCTGCCCTAGATGTTAAAGACATGTTTTTTATGATTCCTCTCTTAGAGCAGGGCAAAGTGCGATTCGCATTCACATGGAAAGGAGTCCAATATACCTTTAACCGACTTCCACAAGGATACAAACATTCTCCCACTATTGCTCTAATGCTTTAGCTGAAGTGCTATCAGAAATTCCCGTTTCACAGGGATGTACGGTATACCAATATATTGATGACATCCTAATAGGGGGAGAGAACCAGGAGAGTGTAAAAGATATGATGGAAAACATATGAGGAACATTACTCAATTTAGGATTGGAAATTCCAGATTCAAAGTGTCAGGGACCTGCACAGGAAATTAAATTTCTGTGATTCTGGTGGATTAAAGGAGCCGCTTCCGTTCCTAAAGATACCTTAGAAAAAATAGAACAAGGACAGAATCCATCTAGCGTGAAAGAGTCACAGCAAGTTCTGGGAACTTTAGGTTATTGGCGTAAACACATCCCTGGCTTTTCCATCATTGCCCGCCCTCTTTATAATTTGCTCAAAAAAGGTAAATCCTGGGAATGGACTGACCAACATACTAATGCCCTGGGATTGTTAATTAAGGAGCTAAGGTTATTCCAACAACTCGGTCCTATACATCCAACTGACCCTGTCCATGTAGAATGGGGTTTTAGCTAGCATGGTTCTCATTGCAACTTATGGCGAAAGGGACCAGCGAGACCAGAAAGGCCCTTAGAATTCAGTTCCCATTCCTTTAATGATACCGAGAGCAGATATTCAGACCTTGAGAAGGGTTTACTGTCTCTAGTGCGAGCGTTACAGCGAGCAGAGCAGATAAGGAGAGAACAGAGTGTGATCATTCAGGGACCTTTCCGTCTCCTGGACGTGGTCCATAAAGGAACGGTGCCGCCTGCCAGCATTGCCCAGAAACCCACGGTTCAAAACTGGTATGCTTATTTAGAAGGAATTAATGAAATCATGCCAGTCTCTGAAGGTAGCGTTAAGGTATCCAAGCTGCAAAAAGATATAGATAGTGCCCTGTTGTTCCAATCCCCACCAAGTATACCATCTCCTATTCAGGAAGCACCTCCTTTAAAGAAAGACAGTGATCTTGCAGGAGTGTGGTTTACAGATGCATCATCTCACCAGGAAAATAATAAGTGGAAATACCAAGCCGTGGCACTGGAAGTAGCAACAGGAAAAAGAGTGACTGAAACAGGTGAAGGTAGTGCACAAGTGGGGGAACTCAGAGCTGTCCTACTAGCTGCACAACGTGGGGCTAGTTACATTTACACTGACTCATATGCTGTTTTTAAAGGAGCCACCGAGTGGATAGGTCCCTGGGCAATCAATGATTGGCAGGTGAACAGAGTCCCAGTTTGGGAAACCGACAGTTGGAAGCAATTGTTAGAAATAGGAGCACAAAGAGCATTGCATATTGGTTGGATAAGGGGCCATGATCGCTCGAAATCGATCACTGCTCAGTTTAATCAACAGGTAGATAGCCTCACGCGGCTGCAGCAAATTGATATCGTAGATGACAGTCGAGAATGGGAACGTTTACTCGAATGGTTACCTGTTAAACGTGGCCACACAGGCCGTTCTGACCTATATCAGGAAGCTCTAGCCCAGGGATGGCCTGTATCAGTTAAGCTATGCGAACAAGTAGTAACTGCCTGTTCCCAATGTCGCCTACGACTTAGTAAAGATCATGCCAGTAAAGCTCCCCCTTTACACATTCGAGACAAGAAGACATTGTGGTATTCTTGGCAGATTGATTATATTGGGCCTTTGAGAACATCAGGTGCCAGAAAATATGTCCTGGTAGGGGTGGAAATTATCTCCAGCCTTACTATGGCCACAAGTTTCAAATCAGCTACAGGAGACAACACAGTAAAAGGCCTAAAAGGATGGTTCAGCATTCTTCCCCTTCCCAAAGAAATCCAGAGTGACAATGGTTCACACTTTACAGCTACAGTAGTATAAGATTGGGCCAAAGAGGAAGGGATTCGATGGGTATTTCACACTCCCTATTATCCTCAGGCCAATGGTATAGTGGAACGCACTAACGGATTAGTTAAGCTTTTTGCAAAAACTCATGAACCGGGCTGGCATTTGCAATTAGATGATGCCATCTATCAATTAAATAACAGATGGAGTGGAGATGGTTGTCCTAAAATCAAAGCTTTCTGTGTATCTGCTAATGTCATCCCTCCAAAAGCTCCCGATGAATCGGGAAAATACCTAGGAAGATTTCACCCTGGGCAGCCTGTGCTAGTGAAAATGCCTCAAATTGGAACGGTACCAATGGTGCTAGCTACCCCTAAAAATCCCTATGCATGGGAAGCCAAAGATTGTTCAGGAAGAATACACCAGATTAGTACCTGGTGGATCTTGCCCTCTTTCTAACCCTGTCGGTCAAATAAGACAGAGTAGATTCTCTTTTCTTTTGTGTCTTACAGGAACCTCGGATGAACTGTACGTAGACAGACAGACTGGCCTACGCTGACCCGGATTGTCTCCAGGGAATCCTGACATTGATCCTGGCCATAATATTATTTCTATTATGCATGGCTATTTGGAGGCCCAAATTCTAAAATGACGAATTGGGCATCACTCAGAATTTAAACCTAGCTGCACATAGCTTCCCACTCTGGTGAGGAGTGTTAGAATGCAAGGGGGTTTATTTTCTGCCAAAACTGCTCTGCCCCTTTCACGCAACACACAGGAAGAAGAGAATCGTGTCAGAATAGCTCTGTTATGAAGTAGAACACTTAGGAAAAAAATATCAGTGCATGACTTTTATCCTTTCTCAAAAATACATAAGGAATAATAACAATCAAACAATGTGAGAGGGAACTAAAGTCAGATAAGTCTGAAGAGTTTTGTATTTCTTTGATTTAGTGAAGCCCTATAATACAACACGGCGATAGGTTATATTCTGATTTTGGACATTATTTCCATCCATTTTTGCAGACAAAGTAATTTCGTTCAATATCTGTTCATTGACCTTCCTTCTTTCAGTATGCTGACTAACGAAATGTTGCATTCATCTGCAAATTGATGCCTCAAAGATGTAAAGCTAATTCTGAAAAAATACATTCCATACATGGAACTTACTATCTACTGGACTCCCTCAAAATAAGAACCGTATGTCAGACACATAAACCCAAGGATCTTTCCTCCTCACATACAAAGTTTAGATTTTTTCCATACTAAAATGAATTTCATTCTAAATGAGGCAGACTAGCTTGCTTACCTATAGCTCTTTTCACTAATAATGTGCTCTACTTTATTTCCCGCTACACAAATAAAAAATGAAGTCAACAGACAACATTCCTTAATTTTAATATACCTTGCATATGTGAAAGGAGACCAATAAAAATAGCCAAAGAAAAAAGAATGGAGAAGATGGGAGAAGAAATATGTTCTTTAGCTCCTGTGTCAATGCTCTGTCTTAAACCTGCGTTGCTGGAAATGGCTCCTATTGGTGAAAAATAAAGAGTCCAAGGACAGAGGAAAACATTATATGGATTTTCTTGTTTTATTCCCAAAGTCTCTGCTTTTCCTGCTCTACTAGTTCTGTCGCTGGTGCAAATTCTGTATCAGCTATACTGACAGCATGGGTAGATTTGCTTATACAATTAACTCACTCTTCACGGACAGTTGTGCCAATTTTACAGGGAATATGCGACTGAGTATATTCATTGAACTCCTTTGTCTAAGTGACGGGAGTTATTTCCATTATATGACAACATGAAACTATCAGTTTTAATGATTTCTGTCATTTACAAGTGAGCCTTAAGTTCACAAAATGGATATATAACCATGCTGATAATAATTGCAAAATTGATACATAATTGCAGCAAATCAAATGGGTAATTATTTCTTTCCTTAAGAAATATGCTGTACATATGAAAGTCAGTTCTGTAAATCTCCTGAGTAGAAAAGTACCTAAACAATCTTTGTCACCAAAATAGAGCCTTTACAATTAAGTGTATATCTCATAAATTGATATATTCAGTAGCTAGTCTTAGTAGCAAGTTCAGGAATTATATAAATATGAAACTTTCTTTACATTTGAATGCATATCAATGTTGCATTTTTTGAAACATTTACTCTTCACAGGAAACATTTTAAAAAATAACGCTAGAGTATTATAACATTTTTTATAAGAGCAAATGACACGATACCTAACTTTCAAGTTTTACTTAGGCTACTGCAGTGTAAATGGGTCTTGTTTTCTACTCATTGCTAGTAGAAAATTACTCTTTAAGGATTAACTGTTGTTTTTTTTTTTAAACAAGTGTCAGACAAAATTATTTCTTGTTCTCTTTTAGATCATGGACATACAGTTCTACAGAGTAATGTTATTTATATTTCCTAGCAGTTTCTAATACTAAAATTGATTATTTTTTGAAAGAAATGTTCATAAGCTACTGTTGAATGAAATATTTGGGATAGCTAATTATTATGCAATTCTATGAGATACCATGAAGAAATGATTATACATCATGCATAAGACAGAAAAGACAATTGATCCACACCTCCACTAATAATCGTAACACAAATGTTTTTGAAGTTAAATCTAGCTAAATTTCCTTTCTAAAAGTGTAATCTTATGTGAGATTTTTGGTATTTAGACATACAACGAGCATGTGAATTTTCAAGTTATTTAGTTCAGGAACTGTTACAATTTATTGCAAATACATGATTTTTCTCACCAAGTTTCCATTTCTATTTTATTCTCAAAAGACTTCAAGTATATTGTGCAGACAAGGAAACTATGCAAGCTGAGTCATGAGACCTTGAAAAGTTCCCCACTCAGCCTTCAGTTTTTCCTTTTTAAACACCAGTAAGGTTGCTACTGGTTGTTTCATTGCTACTTCAGTTCTCTGTTTTGGGGTTAATTAAAGAATCCAGTCTGCTGGTTTCAGGCCTAGAGATTAGATGAAGAGGCAGGAAATAATGCCATTGTCCTTTTAACAGCAAGAGCAGCATGGATACATATATTTACTGATATATCTTTTTTCTGCAGAAAGCAGGCTTGACCTTGTGTATGGACTATAGAATCACAGAATCACAGAATGGTTGAGGTTGGATGGAACCTCCGAAGGTCATCTGGTCCAACCACCCTGCTCAAGCAGGGCCACCTAGAAATGGTTGTCCAGCACCATATCTAGCTGGCTTTTGAATATGTCTAAGGGTGGATACTCCAAAACCTCCCTGGGCAACCTGTGCCAGGGCTCGGTCAACATTGTAGTAAAAAAAAGTGTTTCCTGATGCTCAGATGGCACCTCCTGTGCTTCAGCTTGTGCCCATTGACTCTGATCCTGCCACTGGGCACCACTGAAAAGAGCCCGTCTCTGTCCACTTTGCACCCTCCCTTAAGGTATTTAGGTACATTAATAAGATCACTCCTGAGCCTTCTCTTATCTAGGTTAAATGTTCCCAAGCTCTCTCAGCCTTTCCTGATAGGAGAGATGCTCCATCTCTTAATCATCTTCACGAGTCTTCATTGGACTTTCTCTAGTATGTCCATGACCCTCTTGTCCTGAGGAGCCCAGAAATGGACACAGCACCCCAGGTGTGTGTCACCTCCCACTCTCAGGAAAGAGGTGGGGTAAGTGACTTCAGATTCGTAAATTCTCAACAGTGCGGACTAAGGTGAGATAAACCTCAAGGTCCATATGGAAACATTTATTAGCTTACCAAAATGGTTAGTATAGGTCTTAACAAGTCCACAGTAATTGGTCAGGTACATAACAAATTATGGCAAGTGGTGAGGTATACATACTGTTAGTTAACAACAGGTATAGGACAACTTATGGCAAGCGGTACTTAAGGTCGTTATTTAACAACTTAGCAATTCTAAGAGAAAAGAGAAACTGAGACTGAGACAGAGAAAAAGACAGAGAGAAAGAGATCACCGGTCCTGGTTCCAGTGTCTTTTCCAGGGAATCTTCCCAGGCATAATCTTCTTCTTTCTTGGGAAGCATCTTCCCAGGCACTATCTTCTTCTTTTATTTCTTCTTTGTTCCCCCCTAGGGGCACTTATTTTCCCCTTTTATGTTTGCTGAATTAGCATGGTCCACTCCCCTTGCTGAGGACAGCCTCGTCTCAGGTTTCTCCCTTCTCCCAGGTGACGTGTAGCATGATTTGGGTGCAGAAACGAGTGCCATAGTCATACATGTTTAGCATGATCTCTATAATCTTCATTAGCATATGCAGGGGTGTGCGCTTTCATATGCATTTCACGGATAATGAAGCAAAGGTCACTTATCGGACACAATGGCCTTGAGATCTGAGAACTAGCAAGCTCACCACACGAGTGGCAGAACTATCCTGTCTTCACAAGACAGTTCTCCCACACTTTCAGGTGCCAGAAGTGTTAGCCTCATCAGTTCTTTGAAGGCCAGACCTGCATTATTTATTTCCTTGCGAGTGTTTGAGGCATTCCATTGAAGACTTGGAGGGCCTTCTGCCCCTCATCAGGGAATTTACAGTCCGTCTCTTACAGTGTGCCCTCACCAGTGCTGAGCAGAGTGGAAAAATCACCTCCCTCCACCTGCTGGCAACGCTTTGCTTAATGCAGCCCAGGATACCATTTGCCTTCTTTTCTGCAGGGGCACATTGCTGGCTCATGTTCAACTTGGTGCCCACCAGGACTCCAGGTCCTTTTGTGCAAAGCTGCTTTTCAGCTGGGTGGCTTCCAATATGTGCATGGCATTGTTCCTCCACAGGTGCAGGACTTTGCACTTCCCTTTTTTGAACTCCATGAGGACCCTGTCGAGGTGCCTCTGGATGGCAGCATGAACTTCTGGCATATCAGCCGCTCCTCCCAGTTTTGCGTCATCAGCAAACTTGCTGAGGGTACACTCTGCCCCATCATCCATATCATTAATGAAGATCTGGAGCAGGACTAGACCCAGTATTGACTCCTGGGGAATACTACTAGTTACTGGACTCCGGCTTGACTTCATATTGTTTTTGTATCGTCTCCTCCTTCCTCTGAAGAGATGTTTCCTATATAAATTCACATGAAAAAAAACTGTGTCTGTGGTATGAGATTCAGTTCTTACCGCTGCTGTGCCTCAGTGAACCTCCTATTCCAGTTTTATTCAGAGAAACATATCATATGACACAGAGACTTTACAAAATAGACCAAGGGCAACTCTTTTTGTTAATTTTACATTTCAATAATGTCCTGTGTTTAAAATTACCATTTTCTGACACCTCAGCATAAATCTTAGTCAGACAAGCTTTTAGTGTGTTTATCTCAACAACAGGCTGAACAACAAACAGCTTTCATCTCCTTGTTTTACTGATGGTGGCAAGTTCTGTTTCCAAGCTTGTCCACATGCTACAGTTATTCTTCTATGTGGGATGGATTCAGGTGGATTTTTAAGTCAGAGATGCCTATTCCTTTTTCCCAGGAAATCCAGCACACAGGATATGGTTCCCTCTCTTCCTATGAGCTCCTGCTTTCTTACTTTCAGTTCCTCCTGCTGCTGCTCGGTGTAATTCACCTCTCCTTATGATGCATCTGTGCACAGATGCATCTGTGAAACTGCAGACATGGACCAAATTGATTTTCTCCAAGAAACTTAGCAGGTGCTTTGTTGTTCAGTTCTCCGTTCATACACCTCTGCTTTCATTAAATCCACAGGACAGCTAGAAATCCATCCACGTCTGGGTCTGTCCCTTGAAGATTAGGGCAGCACTCGCACTGACCAGAGCATTCTACACTTGCTCCACTCTTCCTGCATGTGATCCATCTTCTCAGCTAAGGCTACAGTGATCTCCTAATGATAACAGATTTCCTTGTAGGATGTATATCTCAACTCCCCCTCTTCCTAGCCCTTCTCCAAGAAACAGGTGATCCCACCCCTCAAAAATCTCAAATCAAACCAAAGCATTTATTTACATATTTAATTCAAAACATGCCTTTATTTTCAGATAGCCTTATATTTATCTCTCTTTTAGGCCTTAGAACAAAACTGAGGCTTTTTGATTTATTTATCCTTTCTAACTCCCATAAAACTTTTGTCTTTTCTGCCTGTACAATATACAGCAACGAGACCTTCTATCCTGCCTTTCTCAACTTCACTGACAACTTCACAGTTTATCCCACCATCCCACCAGTTTATCTTTTGGGTGGTATTCAATATGGAATGATAGCAAGCATGCGTGTAAATGAAAAGGTGTTTCTTGCAACATAAGATATGTTACAATAAAAGACCTGTCTCTCTTGAACACAGACTACTTCAAATTAGATTGTGATTTCTTTAAGACTTGTTGAATTATTCATTCATGATGTGTCCAACAAATGTAGGTTTTTCTTATTTGCAAGACAGACACAATCTGTTTTGCAGCTGAGCATAAGAATTAAGATTTAGGACTGTTCATGAACTTGTTTCTTGCAATTTATTATTCATGTCACGTCATTGATAACTTATTTGATACTGTGTTCCCTAGAAGAAAATACTGAATAAAGACCATTAATAAACTCATTTAAATCTTAACTTTGATCTCTCATGGCATAACGAAGTGTACAAAATTTCTCATTGTGTTCTTCAGGCTTACAGGATAGACAGATAAAAAAATAAAGATGAGAACATGAATTAATAGATAGGTTACAACTTTAACTAAACAGTGGAAAGGAACAGAGTTCTTTCTTGTAACTCATTTTGTCTTACATAGCTAAGGTCAGTGCAAAGATGTAGTTTTAGGCACGTAATAAAAACCTTCTAAGTCATCTAGTACTGGAGGCTTCTTCCCTCTCTATGAGTGAAGGTCTTTTCAACTGCGTCCCAGGGGTTATTTATGATAAGAAATGGCCTTTTGCCTCCATCAACTCCGGACACAAATTCTTGTAAAGTCTGCTGCCTCCTCTGTCCGTTCAGCGATCTGCTGCCCTCAGATGTCTCAATGCTTTCTGGTTCTGAGACTGTAGCTTCTCCACCACAGTGTCCTTCCTTTTGCTCTTGTCCTGCTCTGGGACATAAACCCTATTGTGCTTCTGTGGACTAATGCGGACAACCTCAAAATCCAGCCCTAGGCTGGATGGGGCTTTGAGCAACCTGGTCTAGCGGGAGGTGTCCCTGCCCATGGCAGGGGGGTTGGAACTAGATGATCTTTAAGGTCCCTTCTAACCCGAACTGTTCTATGATTCTATGAAAATCTGTGCTATCTCATGCCTTTATATCTGTACACCTGTTTCCAGTGCCAAGTTTGCTAAAACACCTTTTCCACACTACTAATCTATTCCCCCTTTTTTTTTTCCCCCTAAATGTTAGTTTAAGAATACAATGAATAGGCTTCTCTTAAACGCCCAATATGAAATATCTGTGGAAGAAATATTCAGTTCTAGTCAAAACAGCTGACGACTTCTCACATTTTTTTCTCCTGGGAATTACTTTTCTTTCTCTCTCCTTGCATCTCCCCCTTCCTGCAGACAGCTTCACTGACCTTGATTAGTCCAAAAGTTAAAGTCCTCTTTGGCATAAAAATCCAGTGCTTCCCAACAGTGATCTAAATAAATAAATAAATATACTATGTACTTTTTTTCCTGGTCTGATAAGAGTCATTAGGCAAATAAACACTGTGTTGTGCTACAAGCACAGCATGTAGCAGGGGAAGAAAGAATAGTTCAAAAATATTCCTCAGTTGTCAATGGAGAAATCAGACTGCAGAAATGTCTGATGGTATCACACCCTAGGCCGATGAGAACCAAAGTGGATTTTAATCGCTCCTGAGGCATCTTCTCATGGACTGTTGAGGCTCAATAACAGACACAGTTCTCAAAGATATCTTTTATGATCTGTTCCCTTTACAAAAGCTGTCTTGACTAGTCTGGCCAAGGGGAAAGGAGTTTGTTGAACATGAACTATAACAGAGAAAATAAATGTTCAACACAATATGTGATCTTGTTGCCATTGTTATAACCACATATTTTCAGTGAATGGTGAGTCTCCTGGAATTATGAACCAGAACCCCAGCCAGCTACATTATAGCAGGTATATTAACTTCACTGGGTCTAAACTGACTTTTAACAGTAAGAATTTGTTTCTAAGTGTGCAAAAAATGACTATTATACTGAAAGCAAGCTGTTGAAAATGTGAAATTCACAAGATGAATACAAAGACAACACAATCTAAAGAAACTTTGAATAGTAAAAGTGATGTCAACAAAAGAAAACAGGCAACTTGGGCAACTTCAATAAAGATCTGCCTGATGATTATTTAAGAATTACTGAAGGCACGTCTTTTAAGAGTTTCCTATAAAAAATGGAAAATCACTTCTCATTTTATTTGTCATCAGATTTTTCCAAGAAGTAAATGTAAACAGGTTCACAAATTATTGTAAGTAAGAGAGCGAATACATTTATTCTCTAAAGACTTCTTATATAATAAATATTTCTTATGACTGGGGAAAACAGTTGCCTTTAGTGACTACATATAATTATTTCCTGCTTGAGTAGCTGATTAACATAAACCTTCCTTCAAATAGCGAGAAATTAGGCTATAAAGCAATTAGTAATCAGGTCTATTATAACACTGTTGTCCCACTCAGTGAAAAGATAGTAATGGTTATTCCATTTCTTACAATTATTCTGAAGATGTGCCTTTTTGCAGAAAGATAAATGTTTTGATGAGCAACAAGAAAAGAACCATTCTGGCATCCAGCAGAGTTGCGTAAATGTGACTGAGATGTTCTCAATAGAAAAATTGAAAATGGAAAACCTCACATGCTTCTGCACTTCCTACTGGATTCTGTTGAAGCTCTGTGACTGAAGATGAAGACTACTGTACACTTGTTCCCTGAGACACTAAAAAAAAGTTTTAACAGTGAAAAAATTCAACATTAAGTTTATCAGTTTCTCACAATATTGGAAAAAGCATAGACATTTAAATTTTGTATTCATAATAAAAATGAAGTGAATTAAGTAAATATCTACTTAAATGTTAGAGAAATGCCCAGTCAAATAAATACATGCAAAAGATGAATTATTAAATTTTGTCAAAGCATTAACAATTAAGTGAAGGATCAATGAAATGGATGTTAAAATAATTCTGGTTTCAATAGCATGAGTATAGACACCATTACAGTATTAAAATGATTGCTTCTATTATTACTTTTTTAAAAAACCCTTTTTAATATTAACTGGGTGCATTTCCATATCCATCAACACAGTTCATCTTGACAAATTACACAAATGCCAATATTTTGATACATACAGATATCATGCATCTATGTTTCTTGGACCTGCACAGATCTGTAAACATAAAAGAGCTGACACCTGCACTTCATACTTTTGATTGTTTTTCGTTCTGAAATCAGACTTAAAACATCGTAGAACAGTGTTGATTTAGTGAGGAGAGTTTATTGAGCTAAGATCACAAGAAGATTGTTCCATCTTTAAACCATACAGCTAAAACAACATTACTACTTCATAGTAGTTATTACTTCACTTCTTGTCATCAATAAAGTTTGAAATACTCATTAGGAGCTGCTCATTGAGTCAGGCTTGTCTTTTATTTATGAAGTGTTTACAAACCAATAGCTTTGTTACAAATGAGGTTTATCCTCATCAGTCTTCCATTGATGGCAATTGTAGACATATTGTATATTATCCTATAGATTGTTAACAATCTCAGGAAAGTGAATACTTCTTTTACTAGTCAATATGTGAAATCTGCTAATGGAACTCTGTGACAGATGACTCACCACATGTATGGTTTCTGTACCCCGATTAGATAGAAAATTAGGATCAGTGCCTGATGGTCAATATTTCAAGAACAGGATGCAGGAAATGTTACTATTTAAGACTTACAGAGAAAACTAAGCTTTGCAAACTGCATTATTCAGCAGTATTTCCAGCCTTCATTTGCACAAGTAGTATTGTAGTTACTTATATGAGGTGTGACATGGTCATAGAATCATAGAAGTGTTTGGGTTGGAAGGGACCTTAAAAGGTCATCTAGTCCAACCCCCCTGCAATCAGCAGGGACACCAGAACCCTGTCGAACCTGACCTTGAATGAAAAAGCAGTACAGATGGTCCGCTGACATTTGCATTATCATGCTAATGTAACTTGTTTTTTTTTCCTGGGCAGTAGAGATTTTGCAAATGGAAGACAAGAACATCTTGAAAAAAACTGAGTAGCTCTGGGCTCTCTTACGCTTGTATGCATCAACCTGAGAGCACACAATGAATTTTAAATCACATTGGTAGTGAGCCCAGGTTCAACCTTCATTAACACTGGCTACATTCAAATAAGGGTACTGGAAGATACACTGAGACAAACTCCTCATCCTTGTCTCAACTTCACAAAACACCAGTTCCTTTCACTCTTCTCCATGTTTTGATTTCCACAAAAAGGGACATGGTTAATGGAAAAAAAATCCATCCTATTAAGGGATTCAATCGTTCTACCAAATTCTTTAGTTAAGGACCCAGAAGATTAAAAAAAAAACCAACAAAGACCAAAAAAACCTAGCTTGAAATCAGAACCGCATGAACTAGACATCTTGTATAAGTTATCTTTGTTGCAAAAATAGATATCCTTCTTAAATTAACAAATCTAGTTTCTGTTCTGAGTTGTTTTTATAAAGATTTTATTAAAAAAAAATACCCAAACAAAAAAACAAGCTTTGTAAAGCTTTTGTAATAGCTCAAGAGAAGGAACACACTTAGCTGAAATGATTAGTTGTTTACAGTTTAATCAGTTGGTGAAGGTAATCTAGGCTTTAGGCAATTTGCAACAGCCCTAAATTGCATATTTTAACTTACCTTTTTACATTACAAGAAAAGCTATGATGAGGATCTAAGAAATGTGGTGCTGGTGAGATCAGCAATCTATTTAGCCTCATGTTCTGCCTCAACAGTGGCATGCCAGTTAGGGAAAATGCTCAGAACTTGCCAGATTTTTGAGTTCACCCCTATTCCACAATTATTGCATTAGAGATATTAGAACGTAAATAAATTACCACCCTATTCTTTTTATTTATTACTCATGGAGCTGTGGACCATGATTTTGCCTTTTTCAATCTGCTGCTACTGTGTCTGTTTCCACAACTGCCTTGTAGCAGCAAGTTCCAGAAGTTCACTACCTGATCTCTAACACAATCCTTTTACCTGCTTTAATAATAACAGATTTTATTGAGTGTCTGCTATCTGATTTGGTGCAAAATTTTTCTGATTAATCACCATTGTCTTGGTTTTTATAAGCCTCAATCATATCAATTCCAATAAATTGGAGACCTTTATGTAATACAACTTCTTCACTCTGTTAATAATCTTCATGATCCTCCTCTGTAACTTTTCTGCTACATCCTTCTTATCATTCAGTCCAGAACTGCACATAGAACTTACTACACGGTTGCACAAAGCTTTTATAGTGCAATGAAATGATACCCCATCTTAATCTCAAATCTTCCTGATGGGTCTTTCATCTATGTGTAAAATGTTCATTGCTATTCCCAGAACCTTTATGTGGATAGTGTAAACATGCTCTCTGACCTTCAAAAGAAAATGATATAATCCAACAGAGAAAGAAATAATACTTGTCACTGGAAAACTATGCAAGTATGAGGGCATGGAGTAAACACTTCCAAAAATGTCTATAAAAACAGTGTAATGGGTTTATGGCTTAATGATCATACAGGAACTTTAATTTAAAGAAAATGAAAATAAAAGTAACACCACCTCAAGGCAAGAATGAACTGCTAAAAGATTTATCCCTTAGAAATATGAAGCTGCCTCATTATTAAAAGTATTGATCTTTCATGTCAAACTAAGATGGTTAGACAGTTTAGAAAAAGTGTTTCTTACATAAATGGAAATTATACTGAGAATATCTTGTCAATTATTAGTATATTTACAGTATATTTATAGTATTATTTGTTAGTATATTCATAGTATATTTTCAGTAGTGTCATAGAAAAGAGCATGAATTCTATCAAATAATTTCACCACAATACTTATTTTATAGGAAATAGTAACAAAAAGGGCCACATCTTGAACCCAGATAGTTTCTGCTCCTGCAGTTGTTTTGTGATAGTCCTTTCAAAGTCCAGTATAGAGGGACCAAGATGGCATTACACAAGATGGTGAAGAACCTCGTGCTAGTGTTGTACTACAGCTTGTATAGGTGGCAAGGGCAGCCTGGAATTGTTGGTAGCCAAACACAATATGAAGATATATGGATCTATTGCAGCTTGCTCTGGGGGCTACGCAGATCTTCTCTTCAGCTTCTAGGAGAAGTGCAATTTTGCTAAATAAGTGGGATTTAATATTTCCCTCTCAAACTTGTTCTTCATCAATAATCTGTCATAGAAAGCACTTAGGCTAAACATGGACAAGGTAGCACAGCAGAATATGAGATATGGATTTCCATGAATGTTAAACTTAAGCAATAGTTCACATTAAGAGTACTGTTGCCTGTGTCCTTAAATTACAAACGACCAGGATAGCAGTAGTTACCTTTTGTATAGTATATTGGTAAAGCTCAACATACTTCATAAAACACTTCAGCTTTATTCCACCAACTATATTGCTCACTAGCTAGTTTTGTCAACTGTGTGTACTTTTTATAACAACAGTACGACCGCTGTTCAGCAAAAATAATTACAGTGTGTAGAACTTGCAAACAGAGGATTCAGACTTACACCATGTTTAAGGAAGTGGATATGGAAAAGGGTTAGATAGTGGATTATTAGAATTACTTTGAAATCTTAAATATCTTTTTTACAACTTTAGCAGTTCTTCAGCTGAACACATGCAGCATGCAAAGGACAGCTATTAAAAATTTTGAAGGCTACTTCAGAGCAGACTAATAATTGATGAAGTATATACTTTGAACATGGTTTGAAAGAGTACAGCGGCTTTTGGAAAATATGCTTCATAGGATTTCTAGGAAATTTTATGAAAGGAGGCCCCAGTAAATGTTTTATTGGAGAAGGTCATAAATTTCTCCAATTTCAGCTTAGAATACCTAACACCAAAATTTTATGACAATGAAGGAAAATCTTGTTCAAGTGTTTAAAATCTCTTCTCAATGGCTAACCAGGCCTTACTACATTTAAAAAAAAAAAAAAAAATCTAACATACCAAATTGCTGATTCTTCCTTCAGCTTTTGTAAATTTAGCCCTGGGAATCTAACCCAAATCTAGCAGGCATACCTTTGGAGATCAGAGTTTATCCATTACAGAAAACAATAAAAATCTGACCACAAAATTAGTACTTCCTTGTGAAACTTCAGAATTTATACGAGTTGTAGATTATAGTCAGGAATAACCTGAAAATCCTTAATGTTAAAAATAGCAGCGCACTATACACTATGTCTTTTATTCAGGTTGGAATATAAGGACCTTGTTACTTTGCACCTTTCAAGCATAGTGTGACCTGCATGGGTGGATCTTTTCAAAGTACTGCTGAGCACGCATTCATACTGAAGTCTCTCACAAATTGCCTGCCTCTTCGCTCAAGGTCATGCTCTATTAAGACTTTCATACTGAAACAAGCTTCCCAGAAGGTTCGCAGAACCTTGGCACTGCTGCCTGTCTTCCGTCTGAACTGTAACTGCACATAGCCAGACTGCTGTAACACCACCCTGTCTCCTGACTGAGCCCTTACAGAGAATTTTGTACGACATAGTATGGTGTGGGTCCATCAGAAGCACGATTATTAAACCAGGACTTGTTAAGATTGCACAGTGGTCTTTTTGACATAACGGGTTTTCAGAGAACTAGAATGTGGTGTGGCCTCATATGGTCTCAGGATTCTGCTAATTTTATTCAGCAATAAGTGATGGTTTATTACCAACACATATTTTGCATTGAAACACATGTCAGTATTGGACTGATTTACCCTTATCCTAAAAAAAAATGTTTACAATAAATTCACAACTTTCTTCAAAACATTCATGGTTTTGGCTAAAGTTATTTGTATAATTTTTGCCTGATAATAAGAATATTTGCAAGCCATAACTATTTTTTTTTTTCATTTTCAAATTACTGACTTGTGTCAGACTTTCCAGCATAGGGAAGTATATTCAGTGTTCTCACTTCTTGGTCATGTACATCTGCTTAGCATGTTCTGATAATGTTCTGATAAGAACTTTGCATTACTACCTTCTGCAATTCTTCTGAAATTCTTGATCTACTACTTGGTCAAGATTTGTTGTAAGAACAGAAGACAGTGTCTGAACTGTCATAAGAAACATTTTTTTGCTTTCTTATGAATGATGTCCACAAGGCAGGTTGCAGCTCATGTTGAAAAGACAGAATTGGAAGAGCTGCACCAGTGCTGCATTTTTACTGTTTTGTGGACGTCCATGGAGACCTTCTTTCCCTGGATTCATAACCGTGAGTTTCCATAAATTTTTCTTGGTAAGTTCTAAAGTAATTTTTTCCTTTAGATGCATGTTTGTGCTGATGGTTATGTTATGTTACTTATTTTATTTCATTTGGTTTGCTTTGCTTTTATTTTTTAAGGTTTGCTTTGCTGAGCTGAACTGTTAAAAAAAAGTATTTGGAAAGAATGGATCTATGGGTAAGCTGCTCTCAGAAATTCTCTGCTAGGAAATGATCTGCTACACTGAAGTTTGAAATAGTTCTGTTTCATATTATGTTTATATCTAAAATGTCTGATTTTTTTTAGAAACAAGAATACCTTGCATTTTAAGAGTTGTTTATAGAACATGTGCCTTATTAGTGTCCCATCTGTCACATAACTAACAGAGGAGAAAGAAGAATCTGTGCAAATGGTAAATAAAACCAGCAAATTCATTTTCTACAGCCAAGTCTTCTTAATAATTAATCTTGATAAATGCCTAACCTATTACGGTTTAAATAGAATACAGATTTGACTCTTAATTGAGCAGAGAGGATGGCTTAGGAAGAGGTTAGCAGAAACTGGGAAAAAAAAAGGAGTTAATTTCTGAAATTCAGCAGTGTTCCTTTACTGGGAGCGATGGGTAGAGGAATGTGCTATGCATCACAGAAAGCGTCATGTTTAAAGAAGAGCAAAATGGAACAGACTGAAGAAGAGTCGGTCCAATAAATTGCTGCTTATTAAAACTGGTTCCGTGGCCCTCAAACCAAGTGCATGTTAGGTGCCATGTTATTATCTACTTTAAAGGTTCTATCTGTCAATAAAAGACTAAGATGTGTGCTGAAACATGTAAGATTAGCTGAATATGTAGTAAGTGATCTATTTGGAAGATTTCTAGCCATCTCATAGCTGTAGACATGACAGTAATGAGAAGGTCGTCTCTCAGGCGTGTAATTATTGTGGTCAGTAGATTATTGCTGAAACCAACAATATATTGTCATAAGTGAAAGAATTTGCAGGTTTACTTCAGTTCCTTGTCAGTAAACATAATGCTTTTTGTCTAAGGTGGGATAGCAGAATTTTTGCAGCACAAATGTTTGCCTGAATGAGGCTGTAAAAGCATCCATTTCTGTGTTATACAAACCAGGTCATTAATTAACCAATCTCCATATTTTACCTTATGAAATAGAGAATGCTGCAATATGGTCACAATTACCTAAAAAGAACATTTTTTTAAAAATCATCATCTAGGTGCGGCAGCAGAGAAACATTACTGCTGCTTAATGGAGATTTAAATAACTAAACACTATGCTTACAACTGCTGTTTAGCTCTCATGAAGCTATTATAATGAAAACAAAGAGAAGTATTTTCCCTACCTGTGATCTATTTTCAGTTACAGACCTACTCAAATTGTTGCATGCCTATAGAAATGATACAACCTTTCAATGTCGAAGAGGGAAATTTAGGGGTTTCTTTTAATTTTTCCTCTCTTTTTCACTTCGAATGTAATTCTTTCTGCTCTACAAATTCAGCACCACTATGTACATAAAACACTCATAACAAATGCAGCCTAAGGGTCATTTCAGATGACAATCTTAAGCGACTTGATAAATGTTAAGAAACTCCTGTAGGAAACACAGGAAGATTGTTTTTGGAGCTAAGCTGCACTGAGCATCAGCCTGAAAGAGCTGAAAAAGATCAAGATCATGAAGTCCTTCCTAAAGATACTTTCAGACTATTCAGCTGCAATCCAGCTGTAGGAAACCTAAATCAGTTATATTTTCCAGCAGCTTGACAGGAAATCCTCACACTCTAAATCTCCTATTTTGTTGGAAAGCCATATCCCAGCTGCTCTTGAAAGTTAAGCAGCTTCTGTTGGGTAAAGTGAGCTGGTCTGACCTACGAGAAGTGCGTAGCATTCATACTGAAAAAATTATATAGTCTGCACAAAGACATCTATTCACTACAAAATCTTCTCTTTGGGGGTTACAATAATACCCCAAATAAACCCTTAGTTATGCTTGTACTCTGGGATTTCTAAGGACTTCCCCATTTGCATCACCTGTATACACATCCTGATCATATTCAAGATTCCATGTCAAGCTGAAGCCTTAGATGGTTTCCTCTCCCTCGCATACCCTTGTTTATGATATGTGAGCCTTGTCCCAGAGATTGGAAGTAAGTGATGTGGCCCTGGGAGGAAGCCCTCCATCTGGTGGGTGGAGGAGCTGGCCTGCCAGGATGCCCCAAGAGCTGTGAGCAACACAACTACCGGGCAACAAAGCTCTTTGGGAACCCCGGTGCGACCAGGAAACAGGCATGCAGGGTAGTAAATGCAGTGAGGAAACTGCTGGACTGAAAACTTCAGCTCTTTAGGTAATGGGTAATTTCTGTGTTAAATACTTCTACTGGCTGAATAATAATAGTACGTGACTCACTGGGCTTTTCCCCTTTGTTCTTTAATAATTTCATTAGCATTCTAGCTTTAAATTCATTGGTTCTCCCCACTGCCCCCATTTTTCCCAAGAACTTATGTTCAAGAATTTCATCACCTATAAGGGATGGCTACCTGTTTCAGTTTGGCATCATTTCACTTTCCTACTGTTAACAGATGTAAACACATTATTCAGGAATAGTCCTCCTATGTGACCGCATTCCAGGCTGCAGTGAATCCTACTAAGCAGTGGTTAACTAATAAATTATGAAGATCTTCATTCATTGAATTTGCCTCAAAGGGAAAAGGTTACTTATGGCTCAAGTTTAGCAAACAAAGAAAACAATAAACAAAGTATGCAGTACAAAAACTGACAAAACTTCTTTTTTTTTTTCAACAATCAATTTTAAAAGGATTTAGCTGCAAGCTACTGCAAGCTGTGTTCTCGCTATTAAATCAAACTGGCTATATCTTGTCAGTATAAGATAATTTAAGAAGAAACCTTCAGAAAGGCCTCTAAGACTTTGGTATTGATCATGTTGTTTACAAATATAGGTAGACCTTCAATACATTGAGATTCACAAGGATTGTCTGTGGTTGGTATCCTGTCATGCATTTACATACAAAGACCAAAATGTGATCATCATCTTAGCCTAAATCAATTGTTCTGAAAGGCAGTGTATGTCCCATGAGAGGACTGTAGAGGGGGAGACTTAGGCAACCTATATATTTGCTCATGGTTGCTGTTTGGTTTATTACTCTCTGCAGAAGTTAAGTCCTTAAGAAGTTAGTCCATCTTGGTAAATGTGTATATAGTGATCACACGCTGGGCCTTGATTTCACTAGACCTTTGTATACATAGCACCCCAGTTTTATTAATGGGAGTTTATACCTTGGTATTGCACAGAACACAATATTTTTATTTCACTATTTCATTAGTTTAGTTCTAGCTTTAAATTTATCAGTTCTCCTCACTGCCTCGATTTTTCCTAAAAACATATGTTGCAGAATCCATCACATGTAAGATATGACTGCTTGTTTCAGCCAGCATTGACTTCAGTCATCTTAAAATAAGATTGCGAATTAAGGTCCATTCTACCTTTTTTATATGATTTCCTGATTCTTCTAGTAACAGTTCTTCTACCACAGCTTCAACTTAAGTATCATACTCAATATACAGAAGCAATGAAAATAGTTTTCAAAGTCTTTGCTACTTAGATACTGACTGTATCTATAATGTGAAAAATCTACCCCTTTGGTGTATTAGGACTTAAATTGAGTGTGTGTATAATCTTTTGTAAGAACATTGCAAACATCTATGTTTCAACAGAGAACAAAGCAGCTCAACTTTTTTTTTGAGGTTTGCATCTGGGTGTGTATATGAGTGAGTGAGGAGAAAGAAACTAAGCTAGGGACATGCCAATAACAAAACATCTTAGGCTTCGATCCAGAAAGGACTCCTACCTATGCTTCAATTTACAAACTGAATAATCCTACTTACTGTTTAACCTGTCTATATACATATTTTTTCCCTGGGCTGACACCTTAGTTTCCTGATATTGAAACTACACCTACATATATGCTTCTGATTGAAGAACTATAAAGATAATCTGGAATTTCACTCACTCTTTATTGAAACTTAACTTTACATTAACTTAGATCTCTTCCTCACTCTCTCTTCGTTACAGTTTTAACACATATTGTATTTCTTTTATTGAAGCATTGCAGGGAACAATGACATTGCAGCTCGCTCCCCTGTTGCTGGAGGGATCCAGCTATAATGGTGTGAAGAAAAATGAAGAAATGGGTATTGCAATATTGCATTGTCAGTCTCTGGAGTTTTTTTTGCACCTCCTCCTCCACGTCCCCCAGGTGTCTAAAAGTATAAGTCTCTACCTTGAAAAATGGCGCATTGCTACTGAAATGCAATGTGAAGTTTCCTCTGAGACTGAATCCATTTTCTACAATTAGTGGAGCTGGTAAGTGCTAACCTACACAGTGAAAGGAAATAAAAGCATGTAGAAAAAAAAAATCATCTGTAATAGGGATGGCAGATTTTCCTTTAGCAGATGATGAAAATGAAGTTGGAAAATTGAAATTTACCTTCTCATTTACATTTTACTATACACCTTTTAAGGCTTTATTAGCAAACATTATGAAGAAATAAGTGTCAACTATTAGGCTTGTGTTATACAAGTGTTTTTATTTTTTTATTCAAAACACATTGTCTTTATGAAGTAACT
This sequence comes from Dromas ardeola, assembly GCA_013398915.1. Taxonomy (NCBI): domain Eukaryota; kingdom Metazoa; phylum Chordata; class Aves; order Charadriiformes; family Dromadidae; genus Dromas; species Dromas ardeola. The sequence goes on along the minus strand of VYZM01015022.1, from coordinate 2,496 downwards.
AGAATTTATTGCTTAGATATTCAGGGTCCCAAAAAGAGTCATTAATTTGCTCAGCACATTTTACTCCTGAGGTGGAGGTGGGGAGGTATTTTTGCTACCAGTTTTTAGTATGAATCAAATAGACATGGATCCCACTAAAGTAAAAGAAAGCAAAAACCTCCAGGAAGAAGAAATCTTTACAAGGAGAATTGCTACTGTCCAATCACCTCAGCAAGTCCAACATTAGTACTTTTATACTGTTTAAGATGTTTACATCACTCTGTTTAAGATGTTTACATCACTTTATACTCTGTACTTTTCCAAACTACACATATAGAGTGAAATTACAAATAGTTAGAAGCAATGTATAACTACAATCACTGTGTGTGACTTCACTACTTAAATCCCCCCACACCATTGTTTGAACAATTTTGAGGCTCTGCTAGAGCATTGCCTCTATAATTGTTGTGTGAAAATGATTCCACTTTCTCTGATTATACCACAAGTTATAGTCCTGTTGCATTTGTTATGCCTGTCTGAAGAAAAATAACAGAATCAGTTACAGTTAATTTCCTTTCTTCTAGTATTCTGTTATTTTCTGTGGCAAATAACCTCGAATAACTATAAGACTACTTCCTATAACAAACTGATGTATATATAATTTTTTTCATCATAGATATACAACTTTTTCTTTGGATGCATCCATGACAACCAGATCCCTATTATTTTGTTATTATTTTGTCTTACCTGCCTCTTCAATGGTTTTGCAGGTCTCCAGTACTGGGCATTAAATTTTTGCTATGCAAAAATTACTTTGCAGGTCTGTTTTGTTCATTTTTTTTCTACTGAACAAAATGTCCACAAATAATAACTAGACCTAATCAGAATCGTTCTGCTTTTCCACAGAATATACTTCTGTGCACTTTGGCTGTAGTACTTTATTTTTAACTGAAGTGTTGGATTGGGAAAGAGGATTATGTGTAAAAGCCTTTATTTCCCTGGCAACTATTTCAAGTCATCCTTACTAAACTAAGTTCCAATTTACATGTTAATTATTATATTGAGCATAACATGGCTAGCAAAACATATCCAATAACAATCACCCAGCAAGCTAGCAGATCTTCCAGAAGGTACTCTCAGGTGGAGTGAAAATAAAAAATAAAAAACAAAGTCCCCTTTTACACTTAAACACTTTACACTTAAAAGTCTTAAACACCCCAGTCTGGGAGTCTAAATTTTCTATGCCAGCAATACAGAATCATCTGTTTGATTTGGCGTGTGCTTTTGATGCAGGCAACATGTCTTAATAGCTTTCTCATTGTTTGTTTACATTTGAAGCCAGTATAAAGCATTTCCATCTCTCTTCTTATTTTAAGTGACATTTATGTGTCCTTTTTATGAGTACAGTTTTCTGTAATAACTACGGAATTGTCATCCTTAAAGGAAATCTCACCTAATACTGAGCTCTCCCTTGAGTTCCTTGCAGAACTAGGAACGCAACCATCATGTGCCTACAGACTTAATTACTTTTTTCAGGGTCTTTGATTAAAAACATACCTCTCTGTTGCACTTATGTAGTGTGCGTTATACTTCATTCTATCAAATAAAGCGTAAAATTCCATCTCTACCTACATCAAATGAAAACCATCTCACATAAAGTGCTACAGAATCTGTATCATAGACTTGCCTTCTGATTAGCTTCCTCGTAATAATATGCATTGCTGTCAGATATACTCTAAAGAGTGTCCTGATTTCCTCCAGTTGTCCTCTGTACTTAGAAAAAAAAAAAAAATCAGATCCTATGAAGCTTTGAATTGCTCCAGTCTTTCACTTCAATATTTTCTTACCTTATATTTACTATCCATAGTTTTCAATGATCTTTTCACACTTCCAAAGGATCGGTTTCGTGCCCATCATGAATCTGATTAGCTCCCCAGAGGAGCAAGAAGTCCAGTGCATTGCCCAGACTCTGGTGGGGAAGCTCCTTCACTGGTGGAAACATCCACATGACCACACCCACACCGAACAGTGCTACCTTCTCTTACGTCCCCTCCCTCCTCATCATTCCCCCCAAACTGGGCAGATATGGGACTGTATCAGTGGAAACCATGATTCTGTATCGGATAATTTTGTGCAGTTCTACTAATTCTTTCCGTAATGTGGAGAGAGAATAATGTGCAATCATTCCCTTCTAGCTGGGAAGAGATTGAAAATTCACTATTGGGATCAAAATGTAAAAATCAACTGGTATTAACATATTGAAAGAATAATATATTAATGCCCAGGTCTTTTTGCCCAAGTTATGCTGAAGCTCAAAATTCCTTGGTGCGGATCTTACAGTACTTTTTTTTCCTTTTTTTTTTTTTTTAAACAGGAAAAGAAGAGAGGAAGTCAGAGTTTAGTTGTAGCATTTTTCAAACTCTATATGAAAATGTTACATTGAAACAATGAAACTCTATAAAATGGGTTATATAAAGCAATCCCTTTATGACACATCATGGAATCACGGAATCATGG
>VYZM01015021.1:34214-49223 GCA_013398915.1 Dromas ardeola | reverse complement strand
GGGTGGCACCGGCCGCTGCGGCTCCGTGTGGGCCAGGGGGGACCCGGCGGCGGGGGGAGAACGGCCGTGGGGGTGACGGGAGAGACTCCGGGGAGCTCTGCTGAGCCGTGGAGGCGCCCGGCATCTGCGCCCGGGGGATGTCCGCCTTCTTCCCCCTTCCCAGCTGTCTGTACCCATCCAGAGGGATTTGGCTTTCCCAGGACCACACAGAAAGACTTGGGGGCAAACCAAAATACAAATTCAGTTCAGAGGGCTCCAGGGAATACCCAAATACAAATAAAGGGCTTTGGCGCACACCAGTAGGGCCACAGGACATGCCACGGGGCTCGGAGTGCTTGATGGGAAGTGGCCGGCAGCCACCACCAGACCCTGTGGAAAAATCCATCTCCCAGCACGGCTCGCGCTGACCCCTGCTCTTGACTCCAGACGTATCCAGGGCACCCCAGGGTGCTAAAAGCAGAGAAACAGCTTGAAGACCTCACACAGGCTTGGAGGGGCCCTGGATGGCAAACGCTACCAACAGCCCAAAGTGTCCCTGGCAATGCAGGCAAGAGCTGTCTGGGAACCTCCAGTGATCCCAAAGCGGTCCAAGAAATCTTGGGACCAGCTCCTACCCCTCAGACACAACAGGTGACCAAAGGGGTCCAAGAAATCTTGTGACCAGCTCCCACCCCTCAGACACAACAGGTGACCTCGTTCCCTTGGGCACCGTCACAGGCGCTTACCCAGTCAAAGGGACTGCAGGAGCCACAGCCACGAGTACAAAGAGTAAACCAATTGTTCATTACACATAACTCTTGGGACTGAGACTTCCACAGGGCTTGGTGCCATTATCCTTTTCCCTTCTGTGAAACCTGAACAGTTGCTACTGGACCAGTGTTCATCAGCCTGGAGGGGAAGGGGCAGCTCCTCCTTTGCCCTTGATGTTGCAAGTCACTAAGTGGCTGTCAGACTCCCTCAAGCTTTTTCCTTCAGGGATAGAATTAATTTCTGATATTTCAGAGGAAAAATCCTGATCGCACCTGTCTGTGCTTCTGCCTCACCCTCAGACTAGCAGCCTGAAAGCACATTTCACACCTCTCAGCTCCCCGCCACCTCACCAGTCTGGCACAGGGCGTCCTGCGTGCACAGTGTCACACCGAGACCTCCGATCAGAGCACAGACAGGAACGCTGGGTGGCACAGGGGGAGTTTTTGTCGTGATCTTGATCACCTGCATCGCCCAGCACCGAATATCAGGTGGCAGCTGGCGGGTGGCCGAAATGCAGGTGCGTGTCTCAACCAGCCGTTCCTGCTGGTACGCATCCATTAATGCTTGCTGTGCTGGCACCGCACGTTCCACCGGAGCCCCCAGCTGTGGGGTTGCGTTTGTAGCCGCAGAGCGGGCTCAGAGCTGGGCCGCCTGCCAAGAAAGCGGGGGCACATACCGCTCCCCGCTCCTGCTCACTCTGTCCTGCACGATCCCGGAGCGGGGGGACAGTTCGCTCCCACCTGGTTTCCAGTTCAGGGCCTGATCCGCTCCCTGTCCCGGGCTCCTGATGGTGGCACTGGTGGGTGATCCGTAGGTCACATGTGGCTCTGCAGTTGCTGGGGACCCTTGGTGTCCTCCTGGGGCCACGCAAAGCTGGCTATGTTCTTCCTCCTTGCCCTCCTGTATCTCTGGGCACCCTGTTGTGTCATTTTGCTTGCAAGAGTTTGCCTTTCGATTCCATCATCCTTACTCTCTTCCAGAGAAAACACACCCCTCGAGGTGTAATAGTAATAGTGCGCTGGAGCCCTCAGTCTCAGGAAGACATCTTTCAGCTTCACGCAATAGGAACAGAGTCGCCACAGGGTTCCCAGAAGTATTTCAACAATTATTTTTGTCACAGCAGGCATCGCAGAAAACCACCATAGGCTTGCAAGCTCTCATATAATACATTCAGAGCATTAAGATTCTGCTTCGCACTGAGACTGGACTGCAGGAAAGTCTCGGGAGGCCACGACTAAATCTACTCTGCAGCTATAGGAGCAGCCCAGAACTGGGAAAACCAAAAATAGCTTATGACCATCCTCCAGAACGCACAGCACGGAATACTACTGCCTTATGTGTCTGACAGCTGCATAACATGTGCGGAACAGCCTTTCACGTAACTATTTGGAAAAGGAGATACGGGGTACTTTCACTCATTGTTTCTGTGGTAGAAATGCACGCTGAGCTGACTGACTCTCAAGAATGCTTGAGACCCAAGGTGGATCTAATTTTATTTTATACTAACACTGGCTGTTCTGAAGAATGGGAAGAGTCACCATCCAATCAAGACCTCATGCTGCCATCTAAATATCCCATACTAATACATTTAATAAATGAAAACACGGATTTCAGCACATATGTAACGTTGAAATTCATGTTGAAAACCAACAAGCACAACAACAAGCAAATCCTACCCCTGTGCAAAATACCATTTTCCAGTTTCACACCATAGGCAGCAAATCAAAAGCAAGAAACAGTAATTTATGCAAGCCAAGCCATCCCTGGCTTGGATGTATCACTTCACTTCTCCGTTCTAGTCATCGGGGCACGCATTGCCGATTGATACGGCCACAGCAACCCCTTTTAAATTTGACTGAACTCTGTCCACGTAACAAGAACAGAATTTGATCCTTCTGTTGGGGAGCGCTCTGCTAGTGATAAGCACCCTATATGCTGATCTACCAAACACCACATTTTACAGAATAGTTTCTTTTCAAGTTGTTATGCTTGCTCACTAACAACTGGGAAAAAAAAAGACTCCTCTTTCACAGATTGAGACGGACAGCAGAACAGCCGAACAGTAATGCAATTATTCTCAAGTGTAGAACCCCAGGCAATCTAAGAAAGTCAAAGTCTAGTTTTCACCATTTCCTGATGATCAGTAAGGCAAACAGTAGTTTCAGTTATGCAAGGTTTGTTTTAAAACTAGAAGAGGATTTTTACCTTTTGCTCAAGGCCAGTCACTTAGAAAAGCTGTATGACACTTTAAAGACATACTGAATACCAAAATACCAACATCTCTGTGTAAATCTTCACTGACATCTTTTTGGTCATTTCTACAGATAAGGTTGCCACATTCCAAGGATGATCATCTAAAATACTCATTCAACAACTGAAAGCAAATCACCATTATTAGCAGAAGCACTCTGAGAGAATGCTCCATTATGCTCAAAAACATGAAAACCCTCTCTCAGCTGCACACTTAACGTGTTACAGACCTGCACTGCCTTTTCTTCCAGTACTTTAATATATTTATATTAAAACAGAGTTCTACCATGCAATAAATTGCTTAATATTGTAAATGTCAAATCTACAAAATTATTGAGACTCATACATAAGGAGATATGGAGAAGACAAATGTAACAACAAAAAAAAAAAAGGAGCAACATCAAAGACCCTCACCATTCATCAGTAAAACTCTGAGATGTGTACATACTATTGTCCGTTCCTGTAATGACTGAATATTATCTAGCACTTTGCTTTTATTTACTTACGAGGAGTCTCCAAACTAAAATTTCACGAAGTTGAGGTAGGAGACATACCATGAAGTTGAGCTACCGACCTCAAGGTCCCTTCACAGTGAGTCAGGATAACGGTTGTTAAAATTCAATATGGGATCCACCTGATTGAATGCTGGGGTCTAATTTTGGACAGGGTAAATGATCCTCGTGTTTCTGAGAGCTCGTGTGAGGCAAATGACACAAACGGCTATGGCAAACCACTTCCTTTACCTGAATGACAATGAACGAGACTCTGGGGGCACAGAGCTGGCATGCCACAATCATTGAGAAAGAAGGATGCGTGCCACCAGGCTGCACAGGAAGGTCACCTTCCAATGAGGTCACTGGGAGAACTGGACTACGACCAAGCCGCATCACAGATTCTTCCTGTGTTCTGCTCTTCTATACATTAGGAACAGTCCAAGATCTGAGCTACACAAAACTGCATTTCAGCTGGTTTTACACCCTTTTTGGCTTGATGCCTGAACATTTCACTCTGCAACTAAGGATCTGGTCCTTGCTTTGTGAAAAAGCGTCTGCATATATGGAAGACAATGTACATTTGCAACGAGCATGCCAATAAACATAATTAGGGCAGCGATCTCTTTGGCACAACTGCCCCTCAAAGTCCTATTATGCTACTGAAGTTGTACCTATACAGAGCGATTATACAAAAAGGATCGTTCTTCCTGAAAGTGGCAAAACCAAATTACGACTTTACTGTAAGACAACTCTTTCAGGTCAGCAGTCTTGAATGCAGTTTAACAGCAACAACTCCTGTTGCTTCTGCTCTTAAGAGAGGCGATCACAGTTCATTTTTCAAAGTCTGGCAGGAAAACTCCAATTTCTCTAGAGTGCGCATACTTGGAGGGTTCTTCTGTAACTCGAGATCACCAGTAGACTGAGTCAAAGCCCCGGCATTTATCTTTAAAGCTTTCAGCTGTATCCTGTCATCACTGTCTTCACCGTCAGAGATGGGACTTATTTCTTGAATTTTCAAGAGGTCTCCGGTACTGCAAGTCTTCTCTGTGTTACTGGAACCCATTCTCAGGGCTCTTCTTGGAAAGTCTTCCTTTCTCAAGCTAATCTTCTGAAGTTTAAAAGGGTGCTTGTTTTTCTCTCCTGCAATATCAATACAGTCAAGTGAACAAACCTGTTCTCTTCTGGTTTTATTATCGGCAGGACTATTCAAAGGAGATGATAGAGACAGGTTTTCTTCTTGCTCTTTAACACTGTAAGGAGGAGTGGGGACTTCAAACGTAGCATGAAACTGAGAATAATCGACACGGAAAAAGCCATCTTCTAGGGACATTACCGGGAGGAATCTGTGACCCCAAAGAACTTCATCTTCTGTATATGAGGTCCTAGCTTGACACGTCATTCCTACGGAAACAGAGGCAAGAGCATGACATTCTAATGTAAGCAAACAGACTGGCATACCAAACAAAAAATACAAGGTATGGCTGATGGATAAAATTCAATTGTAGCATGTAAGCTAACAAATTTATAGATTATAAAATGGGGCGATAGTTCCTAGTCAATCTCTCGACACTCAGTGGAGTGTCTCTAATTGATTTTTATGCTATTATTGGAGTAAATATTGCAGACTCACACTAAGCAAACCGCTTTTGATAAAAGCAAAACATAAAATTAAGGCAGTGTTAGCTCGCTAGCAACAACCATCTTACAGTTTGTATGTAATAATGTTTCCTGGAAGTCACCTTGTGTCCTGATCTGAGGCAGAACAAAACCAATTTTCTTTTTGCTGATTTTACTTTGAAGTCTCTTCTAACTGGCTGCACTCTCTGAAATGAACAGTATATTTTTCAGACAGTGTCTGCTTCCAGAGTGATCATGTCTGATGTCTATACTTAACACTGAGGAATGGTGTGCAGAGACGCTCTTGCTTATACTCATTGCTACAACAGCCAAGGTCAGCTCACTTTGTTATATGCCCCATTGGAGGGTCGGAAGAGCATAGAGAGGTCACACCTGCGGGGAGAAGCAGACAGGAGAGGAGACCCAAAACTGGCCAACAAGGTATTCCAGCCCATCTGCATCATGCTCAGTATAAAAGCTGAGGGATCAAAGGGTCAGCCTCTCTCTTCAATGGCTGGCGTCGAAGGAGGACTCTATCTGTTTGTCTGCCCCTGATCCCGATGTGTGAGCTCCTGACTCCACATCCGGAATCCAATTCCTGTCCATCGCGGAGTCCAGTCTGGGACTTCCCCAGCGCGTGCCAGCGACGTGATCCTCATCCTGGGAGCTCAATAGGGGGTTTGTATATGTGTCATTATTTTCTTATTAACATTATTGTTGTGTCTTTTCATTGTTAATATTTTAGTTTCATATTTCATTAAAGTAGTTTAGTTTCTTTTCAGCCCGTAAATCTCCCTCCCTTCTCTTCTGGGAAGGGAGAGAGGTTAAAAGAGAGCATCTGCCATTCATTCAGTGGCTAGCCCAGCCTAAATACGACACCTTGGGAGACAGAACCATTGCTTGGCAGAGACTTAGAGAATTCTCTGGCAAAGATCGGGCATGGGGGGAGTCAAAGCTAAATGAAAAATGTAATATTCCATTCCTTTTATAGGCTAGGCTACTTTTTCTCCAAATAGTATGTCAAGACGAAAGCGGTGCAGAGATGCTGCAGCTGTCTTCCATGCTAAGACATAGGTACCGCTGTAAAGCTTGTAGAAGAATTTGTTCCACTTAATACAAACATCGTTGGCAAGTACTTACATGTGTGACCTGACACCTACAATGGGTTCTAACCAACCCAACAAATCTGTCACAATCTCAGCACAACCATGCTGGTGATAAAATATCCCAGATGAGCAGACCTTTAAGACTTCCTGTCATGGTGACCTTCAGAGGCAGAATTTGCAGTCAGTACGCCCAAACTCTGATTTGCTCTCCCATTACTGCTACGGTAATACTCAAAAAAGTACAAAAAGTTTCCCTTGCCATACCCGGTTAGGTAATTGCATTAAGCGTGATTATGAATACATGTTTATCTAAGATACATGGTTCAGTTGCGGGATGAGAAGAGGCTTCCGCGAGCACCTAAATACTGCCGCACTCGATGTGAGAGAGTGTTCTGCTCCGGTGGATTGTGTATTTGCTTAGAGCACATGGACAGTAATCCGTCGGTTCTGTTTCCTATCCAGCATGAGATGACTGCACTTGGCTGTGCCAGAAGGACATTACTGTTTCCAAGGCAGGAACTGGGCAAGTGCTAATCTTGTTGAAAGAAGAATGAAAATGCTCCTTGATTAATCAAAGTTTAAAAAAATCTTCAAAAGAAGGGAGAGGAAGATCAGAATATTGATGAACCTACTGAACAACTTGGACTTTACCAGCACGCATGGATCCTTAATGCAGAGCTTCTTATGTGACTGCAGCGCATTGTCACAGGATTCATAAAAGAATTAAGTCCTCAAAAGACAAGGTCACAAAGTCAGCTGTCATTTGGACACGGTATCAGAATTTAAAAAAAAAAATAAATAAAAATGCCCTGCTAATACGTGCTGATAACCACGTGTTCCCACAGTCTTTACAACTATGTGGTCTGTATTTCTACTGTAAAACTGGATTTGTTATTTTGCATTCAATTTAATGCAAGCTAGGCTGAAAGTGATTTTGCAGCACTGGCAACTTTTAAAGCTCAGCGTTCCTTTGGAGTGGTGGTCCTTCAAACAGAAGCCTCGTAAGGGTGTTGTACTCCTCTACATGCCACACTCAAAGAGTGGCAGGGTGCATCTCTTCTTGGATGTATTGGCCACTTTGGGCATCTGTAACGCAGAGCCCTGTGGGGCTGGTAAAAGCCACTGAAGCCCTGTAGCATATGGCAGGATACTCTGGAGCATCCAGGATTAACATCCTGAAAAGATGAACAGCTGCCTCGCTAAAAATATCGTAACTGAAAACAAAGATGAAAAATTAGAGCATGCATATTATTCTAAATCTTACCGGTAGTCTCAACGATTCCTTCAAGGATGACAACTATTTCAAATTGCTCGCTTCTTAGTGATCTTTGTGAGAGACAAAAAAAGGGGCTCTTTGAGTTAATTTCATGACAGATGGTTAACGGGGAAACTAAAAACAGCTGGTCAGCTCCAGTTCCAAATCCAACATCCAGTTCACACTGGTCTAGTGGCAGAAATTCTCCCTCTGGTGTCTGTCGGGACTAAAGATGAAAAGATGATTTAGTAATCACCATATGAGGCAAAACACAAAAAGCAATGCAACGAAGTTTAAAACTGCCTCTTTCGTAACATTATCATCTACATATTAGGTCTAGGGTCTTCATAATGGAGATATGAGTAATGCTAAATACTATTATAAGGATACTATATATGACCAATTTTGACTTTTCTTATTATGCCACTAGATCTCATCATCATCTACAAACTTTACTATGAGATATATATATACTGACAAAAACGTCAGGTACCACACTACATGCCTCATAACGGATGTTCACCATGAACATCCCGCAGCAAAAAGTTCCATTAATGAGAACAAAATCTACAAGCCAGACACATTTTAATCCATTGCCTGAATTCATGTTTCATTATTTTTATACGTTACTAATTCTTCAAAATTCTTCAAATTCTACAAATTCTTCAAAAAAAAAAACTTATCTTCAAAGATAAGCATCACAGCAATCGTACAGTAAGTCTGGTAACTGATACTTCCACAAAACTATCTGAATCAATATCAACGATGCTATCATCCCTTGCCAATTAGCACGTACCACCTACTGTATGTTGATTTTGATAATGAATTTACAATCATTATTAAGGTAAGCGGCCTGTTTTTATTTCCATCATTTCACGGGTCCAATAAAAACACTGCTATGATAACTTCCCCCCGCCCCATAGTGTTATCCCAAAATTTTCCTGGTATTCAAAGTATAACTAAAAATTACATCAGTTGGCCAGGCAGCTCCTCAGCTGATTCCTTTAAAGGTCTTTGGTGGAAATTGCCCATTAAAATGAAAAGCTTTGCAAAGCCCATTTAAAATCCTGTCTGCTTATTGGTTATTAGAAAGCACTTCACTCTTTAGGAAGGCAACTATTGATTACAAATGATAGATTATTCCGTAGTTACTAAATAGTTTTAACTGTGTTGCATGGTATTGCCAAACGTATTGGTTCCATTGCTTGGAAACTCTATCCATCAGTCCTGAGAGCAAGCCGAAGCGCGCAGTTTTCCCGTTGACTTAGATCTGATTGGTATTCTTTTAAGAAAGTTTCTATCTTTAAAAAAAATCCCTAAGCAACTAGTGTACCTTCAGTTTGTCTCTCTGCTTCACCTGTATGTTAAAAATGCTGAATTTTAACTGCCTGGTATTTACTGGTGATTACACAACCAGTTAGGCAGCTGGTAGAGTACAGCTCCTTATTAAATACAATACATGAATTCATTTATGTGCTATGTGCCTGTTTTTCTGCTGAGGAAAAATAAAATTCTTCCTACCTAAATAACCAAGTTCTCCCTTTCACACGAGTCAGCTTCTCCACTACTGATGAGGACAGGGAAAGGAAAATATCAGCTGCTTGCTTGTAAAAGCCTTCTCATAGATTATTTCTGCTTTGAAAGGTAAAAGACTGCTATAAAATAAAAGCGATCAAAACCACTACTGCGTAGCAATCGTGACAGTTGCTGTTATATGCCCAGGTGGAATCCAACTACTGCAAAAACATCCTTTCTCTTTTCCTGAGGGACCCTGCAGAACCGAGCTGCAGACTACGCCACAGCTTTTGTTGCCTGGCTACTGTTCTTTCAGCGGGCGCGCAAATTGGTTGGCAACGTATGATCTTTGCTCCAAGGTAACAAGGCTCCACGTGAGCTGTACGAACGAACAGCTAAACCCGATTTTTTCCCAAAGTTTAATCAAAGACAATTGCCTAGACAAAGATGTACATATTTGCACAAATTGCTGCCTGAATGACTTAAGAACTGTTTCATCTACAAACCATTTTTCTCTGTGGAAGAGTCTTCGATCAAATCCACTCAATAGTAAACAAATCCAGCGAGGATGATTAGAGGTAACAGATCTGGGAGAAAGAAAAGGTTGTGTTTGAGGTATTCAGTATCTTACATACAGGACGGATTTATGCAGGGCATGGAGAATTTTTAAACTTATTTGTTAAACAAAAAGAAATTAACCTGAATTAAGCCCTAATACATTAAGACTCCTAGCCAGTGACCTTTGTTGTGTGTATGTGTGTGTGTGTGTATATATATATATATATATATATTTTTATATATATATATGTGTATATATATATTTACTCAAAGGATCACGAAACAGGGCGGAGGACTATAAACTGTCAGCAGTAAGTCTGGAAGGAACACTCGTGATTCTTTATTTTGATCACCTGCATAACACAAAGCCAAATAAATTCCGCAGATTAATACGTGCTTGAACAAGGGCATAATTACTTAGAAATGCCCCAGCTTTCATTTTAAACGTGTCCAGAGATGGAGAATCCAAAGGTCTAGATGAGTTGCTCCGAAGGTTAATTGCCTCGCACCGAAGAAAAAAAGACTCCTCCTGTGTTCGGATTTTTCCAGCTTTAACTTTCTGCCATTGGATCTCTGTTTTGTTTCTTACTGCTTGGCAGACTTCCACTGCATAATCGCTTGATCTGTTTTTGTGGCTGACCAAATATTTTATGCCCTTTGAGTCTTCGCTCCTATCCTTTATTCATTCCTGGCACTTTTCTAAACCCTGTTGTTTATGCACATCCTTCTTTAACCGGACACAACACAGTTTTATTATTATTAACCTGCTTTCAGTTCACTTGTTTAGAGAACTCTCATAATTATGTTTTGATACCTAGGTAGACTAAATTAAGCACTGGAGTAGAAAATGCAGGATGCAAAAGACAGATAATCATTGAGCTTAATATCACAGTATGTTGTGGAGAAACTCAGGAATCTAGAGAACGCTAAACTGGTACATGCTAATTGACCATACAGTACTACAGTATTTTCACTTCTCGTATTTGAGAGGAAAAACCTTGATCTCACCGATTTGCACTTCTGCCCCACCCTTAGACTAGCAACTTGCGAGAACATTTATTATGTATTACATTATAGAAATAATATGAACTTGTTACTTTGATACCACTGTTAAAGAATTGTACGGGTTTTCAGCAGTGACGTTACACCTGGAGCTCTACCTTAGGTGATTCCCAGGACGATTGCTACTTTATTTTTAATAGAGTATAGCTGCCCCAAGCTGTGCAGACAACCGAAGTGAGCTGAGCTTGTTCAGACTGGGGAAGAGAAGGCACAGAGGCAATCTGATAGCAACCTTCCAAAACCATGTAGGAGGAAGGTAACCAAGAAGACGGAGCCAGGCTCTTCACAGCAGCGCACTGCAGGAGCCAGAGAGACAACAGGCCTAAGCTGAAACAAGAGAAGTTCTGACTGGATTAAAGAAAAACTTTTCCATCATAAGGACAGTTAAGCAGTGGGAGCGCTTGCCCAGCAAGGCTATGCAGTCTTTGTTCTTAGAGGTTTCCAAAACCAGACTGGAAAACGCCCAGAGCAACCTAGTCTGACCTCCTAGCTCACCACGCAGTAGGTTGGACTAGAGACCTCCCAAGGTCCCTTCTAATCTAAAGGATTCTGTGATATTAAAAAACATATCATTTGCACGTTCTGCACGTGCCCTGCTTATCGAGTTATTGAGATCACAATATAATGGGTCTTCTTACTTATTTGCCATGACTGCCATCTGCGAACTTTCTATTACAATTTTGCTTGCTTTCAGCTTTTTCAAAGCTGTTAATTAGTACAGCTCAAAGAATAGGTGCCTGCTGGTCATAACCCAACGCATACTGGCTCTATGGCTACTGTGCTTCACAATTCTACTTTTAAAACTATTGCTCAGCACGTGTTGAAAACAGGCTACAATGATTTTACATTCCTCAGCTTTCTGAATCAAAATACCCTACGCTACTAGCTGAAACACTTTCCAGACCACTTTACACACCAACGCTATCATACTTATCAGTGATATATGTCGCCCCATCAAGAGAGGATAGAAATAGGTACCGTAACTAATTTTTAAAAAAATCGATACTGACCGCCATACGATGGATGCTGGTGGCTGCTGCTATCACCAGATCGCTCAGGCACACTAGTGAGCTCCAGGAATTAAGAAGCAGAAAAATTCAGTTCACTGTGACACTGAACAGGCCAGGATCTGGAATGGCACATTTTCAGCAGCCAGTTCCAACCAGCTTCTTGCTATTTCTTGCCCCAGGAGTTTGTTTTTTCCTGCTTCTCGAGCACTCAATATAAATTAGACAAACTCGGGTTTTTGGAAAAGTTTTTGCTGAAGCACACACGCTTAGTCTTGTAACTCTGGTTTCCAAACTCTCCACATCTCAGTCTATAAAGGGACTCAGACTTTTCCGTGACATCACTACACCATGCTGCTGCGCAGTCCCCTGGACCCCAAAACCAGCCATCACAGCATGGTGGCACCACTATAATCTACCGAATATCCTGGGCGTATATCACACTTTCAGTAAATGCCATTCAGACAGACTTAGACTGGCGCACTTTCTTTACAAATGTAAATCCTCAGGGCTCCATTGGTCTCACTGAAACACTATGTTCACTACTAAATATGGCTCCTATCTCAAGTACAAAAGTGTGATAAGATGTATTTCTTCACATTCTTTCACTGTGACACAAGTTTAAAAAAAATTCTAGCTATCTAATCGGGTGCAGGAGCAGTGTAGCAAGATCAGCTGTCAACAGCACTGTGCGAAGCACAGTGGAAAGAGCACAAATCACAAAAAGGCAGAACTCGCTAAAGATAAACGGTAAATGAGTTCCAGCATATTCACCGTAGGTTTAGGGTACACACAACGCTACTCCAAAGCAGCTGATGTAAATTCACAGGCTGCCAGAACGGCTGCAATGGCTGCTGGAATGATGTATCCAGTTCAAGGGGCACCTCAGTAAACAGAGGAGGATTTACAGAAAGACATAGGAACTAATATCACGCCTTTTAATGAGGACCGAGGGGGCAGCTAGTACACAGACACTCACTTTTAAACTTTCCCGTGGCCACAGCTTATATTTGCCAAAGCTTGCAAAGTAGCTTGAAGACAAGTCATGGGCATGATGAACATTCCAAAGAAATCAAGTATTACTCACTGGTTCATTGCCTAGTCTATGAAACAGCTATCGTAAGACAAATTGGTCAAGCAGGCCCATCAAATGTCCTTGTGTTTTCTGTCCCAATCATCTGCATACCAGCATTGTGTAGCAACAGAATTACCATCAGAAAGTGCACTACGTTGTGGGCTCGGTGTCTTATTTCAAAAGTTTATAGCAAATTACTGCCACTGCAAAACCACAACTGTGACGCTGCTTTTATTCCACTTTGACTTGCATTCTGTCTTGGATGATGGACAGAATTAAATACTTTAGAGGAGGCTTTCTGCTAATTTTTAATAGTTAGAGGTCAACAAAATAATGGTTTAGCTGGCTTTCTGATTCCTGCAAAAATTGCTCCATCTTAACTCCTGACAGCTTGTTCCCATTTATATATACGACCTCTTTTTGAATCTTAGCAGATTCTCCATTTTAAATGGTATTCTGCAGCAGGAAAAATTAACAGTTCAGTCAAGCTTTCTGCACAGAAGGAAAACAGCCTTTCACATTTACCATCGTCTCATCACCTATTGTATCATGCTTGTTTCTGCAGGTTATTAAAATGGCCAAACAATTGCTCCAAAGAGAGAATTACCACAGAGAATATAGAGCATTTATGACACTCAAATACGATATTCTGCAATTAACATCATCACTGGGATCCAGCTTCTGATGCTCCCCATCAGGCGTGCTCCCATGACAAGACGTAGCTGCTATGAGCTGCTATGTTGCTTCATCTCGGCATGCCACACGCAGCGTTTTCCTTCCATTCTACTCCCGCCCAATGTCTCTTCAGACTTCAGTGCCTGCCTAACCCTGCTGTCTCCTGATGATTTCTTTTTTTTTTTTGTTATGATCGCCTTTGAATTACGGTTTTCTTACATTCTGAATTACGTGGGCCATTGTCAGTGATTAATGGATATCGGTGACAATCACAGGGCATTTCCACTAAAGCACCTGCACAATCCCTCTGAAACACTGGGAGGCTACTGGCTGGAACCATGGGGTAAGGAACTGCATGCTAAAGCTCCCCACGTTTCCCCAAGGGGAAGGGGAGGTCAAGGCTGATCTTTGTCCTAATTTAATGTCACCACAAAATGGGTATAACCAATTTCTTATTCCCAGCCATAACCTGCTAAGGGGCATGTCTTAGTATCCCTCCCCACAGCTATCCTGTATCCTGACACATCCATCCTTCCCGATCTGTCTTCCTGCCAGCCTCACAATCCACTGCGAAGCCTCTGGGAGCTCCCTGATGAGACTGCCCTTTCCCGTGTGCCTGCTTGGCTCTTTCATGGCTCTTTCATGGCTCCCACTATGGGCAGCCAAGGCAAGTTTTTCCAAAGCCCTTCTTACCGCCCCAGCCATGTACACCCCCCCACACGCCAAGGGACAGAGAAGCTGTCCCTGGGGCAGGGCAGAGCCCATCAGCAAGCAGCAGCAAGGGCTGCAAAGGGGAAGCCCCATGCCACCTGCGCTATGGGCACGTGGCTGCACTTGGCCCATGCCCTGCCTCCATCGCCAGCTGCAACGCAGGTGTCCTATCCTGCCTGCTGTCGCACCAGGCCTCACCTTGATCAGCTTGCAGCGGATCTGGGCAGACACCATGTGGCTGTTGCGGAGGTTGCCGACACGGAACATGAGGCACAGCTTGCCATCCCGCTGCGAGACAACTGCAGCACGGCTGAACATGAGGGTCTCGGCTCGCTTCTTGGGCTGGGACATCTTGATGAACATGCAGCCGATGAGGAACGCATCGACAATGGAGCCAAGCAGCGACTGGAAGAGGAAGAGCACGATGCCCTCAGGGCAGCGCTCGGTAATGTAGCGGTGCCCATAGCCAATGGTGGCCTCAGTCTCTATGAAGAAGAGGAAGGCGGACGGAAAGTTGTACACGTTGGCCACACACGGACTGTAGGCATCGTCATGTGCCCGGTGCAGGTCACCTCGCAGGTAGGCGATGCCCCACCACATCGAAGCCATAACCAGCCAGGCAACCGTGTAGGTCAGTAGGAAGATGAGCAGGTTCCAGCGCCACTTGAGGTCCACCAGCGTGGTGAAGAGGTCGGAGAGGTAGCGGCTGCTCTCGCCGCCCAGGTTGCCGTGTTGCACGTTGCAGCGCCCGTTCTTGTCCACGAAGCGCTGCCGCTCTCTGCGGGTGCCGCTGCAAGCCAGGCCCACCGCCTGGTACTCGTCCCCAAACTTCCTGCGCAGGGCAGACATGCCGCCGGCCGCCGAGGCCCTCCGCGGGCGCGCTGAGGATGCGGCGGGGCGGGGGGCGTCCGCGACACCTCGCTGCCTCCGCGCA
>VYZM01015021.1:0-32605 GCA_013398915.1 Dromas ardeola | reverse complement strand
AGTTCTGACGCTGCCTCGGGGGCGCAGGCCGCGGCGCGGCGGGAGTCTGCGGGGCCGATGGGGTTTGCCTGGCAGGTTCTGCCCCATGCCGCGGAGCCGGGCCTGGCGGAAGCCCTGCGGAGTCCTCCGGGCGGCGGAGATGGGGCCGGAGAGGCGGTCGCAGAGCCCGGTCTGGCGGTTGGGGAAGCAGGTCTGGAAGAGGACGTCTCGCTGCCGGCGTGCGGGAAGGCCGGCCCGGGGCGTAACCTCGGCTCGTACCCGCGGCTGGGCCGTGAGGAGGGTCGGCCGCGCTAGCCTTGCCGGCGGCAGAGTCGTCGGTGCCCGAGCTCAGTGGAGCGCAGGGAAAGCCGCCTCCGGGGCGGGGGAGTCTGCCCGGTGCGGCGGGGGAGCGGGGCCGCCTGGCCGTGCTCTGCCCCGAGGGTCCCCGCCAGCCCCCGGGTGGGCCTGAGGGACGCCCGGCCGAGCGCAGGCCGCCGGCCCACGGGCGAGTCGAGCTCGGGGGAAGAGCCCGTCCCCGTGTGCCCTTCAGCCGTCGGAGCGGTCGCTTTTTAGGGCTGAAGTAGGCCTAGTACCCAGCGGAAGACTAGTTCGGTCGGATTTGGGCACTTTTTGTATACAGAAGCCAAGTGAGGAGAAATCCTGTGTCATAGCTGTCAGCTATGAGTTTATTAGCCTGCAGATGTATTTTCAGACCTAATCACTGGGCTGATCTCCTGGAAAGATGTTAAAATGCAACTGCTTTCTCAAATTAGATCTTCCGCTGCTTTGACCGATTCATCTGGATTACAGAAGCTTTACGTTGTATTAGGCTATGAACCACGCTAGGTTTATTTTCCAAGGTAATGGGGATATGCCAAAGCAAATTATGCTTCCATTTAATCCCAGCTACAGCATCAGCTCAGTACATTTAGCCCTTTCCAAATATCAACAGTCCTTTTCCTAGGCAGGGAATGAGGTGGCTCAAACATTCTGTCTCAGGAACAGCTGGGCAAGGATATGGGTGAAAAATGAATTATGGTTTAGGGTAGGTATTTTTCAAGAGGAAAATTGTATTTGAGCGTATTTATACTACAGTGATGAAAGGACAGATTCATGGGTTTGAGCCCCTCTTGCAAAATACCACATGCTGGGGCTGAATTTAATCCCTTGAAGCTAGCCCTGAGTATTGCCATGGAGCATGCTGGTGACAGGTCAGTGGATATGGAACGCTTTTCATTCTTCTGACTGTTCATTCCAGTCAGTCCTGGCTAATGGTATTTTTACAGAACACGGGAAATGCCTCTAGGGGAACATTTTGATAGCTGTGCCTAACTCATCTAATTGTGGTGCTTCTGAGTTTGCTGACAGATTTTTGAGATAGGTATTTTCCCGGTTCCTGTGTAAGGTGGTTTTTTTTGCTAAGAGTCTGGAAAATAACTCAGGTTTCCTTGGGTTTTGGTGCTAAATAAGTTTGACTGTGGGAAGCGCACATTTTTACAAAGACAGAGCGCACAATTAAAGTTCCCTTTCTTGATAATTAGAGAAGATTTTAAATAAGTGTGAAATGAAAGGCAATAGTCAAGGAACCGGAGCGGTTGAATGAATTGCCTATACGTTTCTTTTGGCATGAAGTGTGGGTGTGAAATGTTTATTTCTTCAAAGCAATAGGTAATAAAAATGCTTTTGAAAGTTAATTAAATAAATGTGTAGCATATGTAATATTCTTGAGTACAATCCATGCATTAGAGTGAAATTTCAACACTCTTTCAGTTCACTTGCTTAGAGAACTCTATTATGTTTTGATGCCGAGGTGGACAAATTAAGCATAGCAGTAGAAAATAAGGGGTGTTAAAACACAGGTGACTATTGAGCTCACTATTTCAGTACATTGTAGAGAAACTCAGGAACCTAGAAAATTCTAAACTGGTACATGCTAATTTATCACGCAGTAAAAAGGTGTTTTCAGGCAGCTAATCAAAATAAAGTTGCATTAGAAAACCATCACACTTGTGTCATGCGATCAAAGTATCAGAGATTTATCTGCAAATAGAAACACAAGGAGCATCCTTTGTTGCATTTAGCAGAGAGTTGGAGTGTCCCAAATTTCTTTCTAACCCTTTTTGAGTGCTGTTATGGCTGGGGTTTTTCTCTGCAAGCGTTAGTCTGATGAATTTTGTGAACGTGAACGAAATATTAAATGCCCCGGAACACACAAAGTGTGTCATCTCGGACTGGCGATTATAAGCATAGATGCAGTTTTGCAGTTTGAACTGAAATTGCGCTGGAGTCATTTGCTCTCAGTGATAAGAAAAATCAGCAATAAAAGCATCTAATGGAATTTTTGAGCAATGAAAGTAGCCTTGTTTGCCATTTCTGTGCAAAGGGTATTTATCGGTGCTTTTAGACATCCATTCTGCAGCATGCTTTTTTTTCTTGTCTGTCTCTTCAGACAGGTTGCTAAGGCCTTCTAAAACTGTCTGTCTTGAAATTAGAATAGGGAAGCATCTGCTCTCTTCAGCATCAGCTTTATCCAAGATACCATATGGTTATTGTATAACAATATTTTTCATGTTGTTACTTGCGTAGCAGAATAACTGCAGGACTCTGCCTGATTCAGGTTAAACTGAACACTTAAGAGACATATGTACTAAGAATTTACTGTTTTTACATGATTGCCATTTTTCTCTCGTGCTTGAGCTTAGATATTATCTTTGCTCATTTCAGGACTGCCTCTGAATCGCAGTCCAGAAAGAAGAAACAATCGTGTTGATTTAAGTTGAACGTTTGTCTCAAAGATTAAGAACAAAGCCATGCCAGTGCTTTCGGAAGACTCAGGTAACTAATCTGCATGCTTTCAACAGACCAGTGACTGAAATCTTAGTGTATGTGTTTCACACCAGAAATGAATTCAAATGAGTTAAATAACATAGAATTAAGACAGTTCAAATAGATTCCTTAGCAATTACCTAAAAGAAAACAAAGAAAGTGGAGTATAAAAGGTGGAAATTAATAAATTTAGTCAGATCTCAGGAAACGCCTAGTTTCATAAGAATCCTAGAGCCCCTGTATATATGCTGGTAGACAGGCTCCTAAGAACAAACTTGGACCTCTCGGTATAACGCTGGCTTCTAACACACGCTTATTCAAGATCAGCCCTTAGACCTCTGCTGTGCTACTTCTTAATATTTTCTGACTAGGTGTTGGTAAAATTTGTTAATATTCTTCCTTTTGACCTAAAAGAACCCCAGTGATTCCATTCAAGGCTTGCTAACCAGCTTCTCCAGTATGCTGCTCAGGGTGAAGTCATATGCTAATGATACTGAGTTTTAAAGCAGAAGTGAGTTTGAGCCTCCTGGATCCACTGCACTCTAAAGTTCATGGAGGGAATAGCCAAATGAGCAGATTTTGCCTCCCCTACATCCCCCCCCCCCCCTTTTTTTCCTTTTATTTTTTTTTCCCAGCATTTGTCTGTCCCTGTATACTGAAAAATTGGGATATTGATGATTTAAGCACTTTTTAGAAAACTTACCACAAGCTTTGCTTCCACTGCAGTGGAAGTCACCAGTCCTTTCCTCCTGTGGTCAGACCTGACTTCTAAGAGGTGCCTCAGAGGTAGAAAGGGCAGGATAACACTTGTGCAACAAAGGAGGTAGTTCAGTCATTTTGCGAGTCTGCTGTGGCACTTTAATAACTCAAAGTATGTTAGAGGGCTAACTGTTTTAGAAACAAAGGGTAATTAACATGAAAGGGGAAACTTCAAAAGTAATGTCTTTAAAAATATATATTGCTTTGGTAGCTTTTGCCTTGGAATCATTGAATCAGAATTGTTTAGGTTGGAAAAGACCTTGAAGATCATCAAGTCCAACCATTAACCCAGCACTGCCAAGTCCACCACTAAACCATGTCCCTCAGCACCACATCTGCCTGTCTTTTAAATCCCTCCAGGGATGGTGACTCAACCACTTCCCTGTTCCAGTGCTTCATCCTTTCGGTGAAGAGATTTTTCCTAATATCCAATCTAAACCTCCCTGGTACAACTTGAAGCTGTTTCTTCTTGTCCTATCGCCTGTTACTTGGGAGAAGAGACTGACCCCCCTGGCTACACCCTCCTTTCAGGGAGCTGCAGAGAGCGAGAAGGTCTCCCCTCAGCCTCCTTTTCTCCAGGCTGAACAACCTCATGAACTGAGGAGTGAACTTCCTTAATATGATACATGTTATATCTTATGCTGTGTTTGCCACTTAAGAAGGGAGCATTACAAAAAGAGTGGAAGATAAGCACAACTCTCTGTAAATTTAACGATCACCAAGACGGTACCCAAGTAAATGTAGTTGATGTTAAGTCTGCAATAGGAGATCCTGTGAGGCATGCTATGTACAAAGCTTTTGTTCTGTCTTGAATTTAAATTTAGGATTGCATGAAACTTTGGCTCTTTTGACATCTCAGCTAAGACCCGATTCAAATCATAAAGAGGAAATGGGATTCCTTAGGGACGTCTTCAGTGAAAAGAGTCTCAGCTACTTGATGAAGGTAAAAGTTCATTTATGAACGTACATTTTCCTTACAGGTTACTTACTCTCTGTTCCCTTGATTTATCAACTGTTCACTTTGCCAAAGCTTTTTTTTTTTTTTTGATAGAATTCTATACTGACCAAAGCATGTATTTATTTAAGCACAAATATAAAGAACATTCGTTGAGGATGAGCATATTTTGTTCAGAAGAATAGTTTCTGCCTTGATTACCAAAATGCAGATACAGTGCCCCGTACCTAAGAAGCAGTGTGAGATGGCTTAATTTTTTCCCTTATGCTGCTGAAGTCTTAACAGATTTTCTGGCTCTCTGTGAAACTAGCACAAGCAAAAAAGAAAACAGAGAGACACCTGAACAAAACAAAAGTAACCCCAAGAGAGGTTATTTTTCTGACACCTCGGAAAAATTATATTCCTTAAATATGAAAATATTCCAGTGTAAGTGTATGTAGGAAGTTTCGTATCTGTTTTGTATCTCTGTAGTAATACACTTGAATAATCTTTTCCAGATTCATGAAAAACTCCGTCATTATGAAAGGCAGAGTCCAACTCCTGTTTTACATAGTGCAGCAGGATTAGTTGAAGATGTGAGTAAAAATTCTTGTTTCCTTATTTTCCTACTATTTAAGTCAGCTTTTCTAACAAATCAAAGCTTTGCAATTGTGCTACAAGCGTACATATTTCTCATCTTCCCCAACTGTCTTTGGAATCTGTTGGCTAGTTTCACTCATGATTGATCAAGGAAACGAGAGCTCAAAAATATCATGTCATTAAGTGTCCAGTGAAGACAAAAACAGGCAGGCAGAACAGAAGGATGCTTTTAATGGCCTTCATAAGGGAAAGTCTGCAAAAAGCATTCAGTCCTTTCTTGGCAATAGACTATCCCAGCTAAGCACTCAATCTTAAGGACTTAAATCCATTTTACAACTCAAGCAGCATTGCTGTTCACATAGAATGATTTGAGTTGGAAGGGACCTCAAAAGATCATTTAGTCTAACCTTTCACTAGACCAGGTTGCTCAAAGCCCTGTCCAGCCTGACTTTGAGCATTTCCAATGGTGGGGTATCCACAACTTCTCTGCGCAACCTGTTCCAGCATCTCGCCACCCTCTGAGTAAAACAATTCTTCCTTATATCCAATCTAAATTTGCCCTCTTTGTTTAAAACTGCTGCCCCTTGTCCTATCACTACAGGCCTTCATAAAGAGCTTTTCTGCATCTTTCTTTTAAGCCCCCTTTATGTATTAAGAGGTAGCAATAAGGTCTCCCTGGAGCTACTCTTCTCCTGGCTGAACAACCCCATCTCTCTCAGCCTGTCCCCAGAGCAGAGGGGCTCCAGCCTCAGATCACATCATGGTTTGGGACGGATTGGCCAATGACGAGACAGCAGATGCTCTCCCCCACCTCTCACTCCAAGGAGGAGGAGGAGAGAGATCAAGAGATTTGTGAGTTTAGAAAGAACTAAACTACTTAAATATCAATAATAAAATAAAAAGAAAATAACAAAATAGATACAATATATACAAAACCATATCAAGCTCCCAGGATGACGTCACCAGCAGACCCTGGGGAAGTGCCAGACTGGACTCTGCAACGAGTGGGAACTGGATTCTGGAACACACAGATCAGGATCAAAGGCAGATGAACAGACAGAATCCTTCTCAGGCATCAGCCACTGGAGAAGCCAACTGCTTGATCCCTCAGCTTTTCTACTGAGCATGGCAGATGGGATGGAACACCCTCTTGGTCAGTTTAGGTCACCTCCCCACAGGTGCGACCCCTCCATGGGGCAAACAACACACTCAGCTGGCCCTGGTTGCCACAGCAATAAGTATAAGCAAGAGCCTCTCTACACACTACTCCCTGGCATTAACTATGAACATAGGTCCCATCACTCCCAGAACAAACAGTTTTCCGCACAAGTGTAAAAGTAAAATAAATAGTAAAAGTAAAATAAAAGTAAAATAGATGAAGAAGCTTTTATTTCTTTTAGGATTTATGTGCTATTGATTGGGGGTTTTTTGTTCTGTGCACACTACTTTGAAGGATGGTAGAAGTTAGCAAACACTCACCAGAAACACTCACTTGCAAATACATGATCTTGTTTGGTGGACTCCTTTTGTTTTGAGGTTGTCCATTTTTATTTTAAAGGTAATAGAAGAATTGCAGACCGCACCAGTGAATAATGAAGAAAAAGAGCTACTTCAGCTGTTGTCAACACCACATCTCAGGGTAAAAAACACACCAGAGACCTTAATGAAATTCCTTTACAGAATTCCGACAGACTGTTTTTTAATGGAAAAGTTACATTGGAGAGTCCCAAAGAGAAAGGAAAAACCTCCTACAAACTGTAGTTCTGTTCCAGTGTGATTTCCTGCACAGGCTTTAGGATGCAAAGGGGGTTGAGAAGACACAGTGTAGGCCTTTCAGGCGTAACGCACCATGTTGTCTTCCCTCCCCTCCTTCATATTTTCTGAGGAAGCAACTCAACTTCTCAACTTTTTGCTTTCCATAGTTCACCTCCATTCTGTAAGTTTATTTAGGCTGAGCTTTGTTATTGCCTAGATTTACTTTAAAATATCAACATATATATATACACACACACACACACACACATACATAGTTTACATGATGGGTGAGATAAATGCTAAATCTTTTGGGGGGGGAATTTATGGTGAGGTTAGGAAGGGGGATTTGTTTGCTCTAATGTTGGAAACATGAGAACTGGAAACTGTAATATTACCCCATTACATTACTGTTTCTTATTTCCTTTATGCAGGCAATGCTTGTAGTACATGACACTGTAGCACAGAAGAACTTTGACCCAGTCCTTCCACCTCTACCCGATAACTTTGATGATGATTTTGATGAGGAATCAGTGAAAATTGTTCGGCTAGTGAAAAATAAAGAACCCTTGGTACATATAAGATAACCCATCTCTAGTCATAAAACTCTCTAGTGCAAAAGCGTTACTGTCAGTATGGAGGAGATACTTGAAGATGTCGTCAAATAACGTTTGATAGCTGTATGTAAACATTATATTGACAAGGTACTAATTTTATACAAACGGAAATGGAGGAATTGATTTCCTAAGAAAAAACAATTGCATCAGGGAAGAAATCTGCTAATGTGCTCTTTGTATATGACAGTATGTAGTAGAAGAGAGCACTGACTTAATTCCTGATTAAAGCTTTATATTGCCAGCAGAGGTAGGAAAATTAAAAAAAAAAAAAATCTAATGACTTGGCTGTCCTTGCTTTTATACGTAAAAGTGCTGGCTGTATTGTATAAAGATTCAAAGTACATGGAGAGACAAGCTTGTCGTAAGAAATTGTGTTTTGCACACTTGAGTGACTTTGATCACAATAGTGTTGGTAGTGTAAGCAGTCGGCAAAATCAGCAGGAAGGAAGGTGTGCACCTTCCCACGATCATGCGACGCGGGCACAGGCGAAAGTTGAATAATGATGAAAACGGTCAAGGAAGAAGACAAAATTTATAAAGCAGATTATTTCTAGTTTAAAAGACACGTTAGCTTACATGTTATTTCACCTCTGGCTGTATTCAAAGCTGATTTCCTATGATGGTTTCTTGGGGGGGCTGAGGGGTGTATGTTTTATTTCAGGGAGCTACCATCAGAAGAGATGAGCATACAGGAGCTGTGATTGTAGCAAGGATCATGAGAGGTGGTGCGGCTGATCGCAGTGGTATGTTTCTGAAGAAAAGTGGATTTAAAATTGCATTTGTAAACCGTTTTAAAATTTCCAAAATTATGCATGCATACATGTACTGTATACACATACCTGGAGTGATCATCTTTAACTAAATCTGATGGTTATTAATTCCAAAATGTCCTTTGGACATGGGTGTATAATATATGTATAGACTGCTTTGTAAAAAAAAAAAAGATAACTTTTCGAAATCTTAATAGGCAACTGTTAAATGTCAAGTCTGACGTTCTTCTGGGACTGCGTAGTGTTGATCTGTCAGTTGCTGGCCATGTCATTCCTGCCTTTACAGTCAGCAGCGTGTCTTCTGACTCTACAAGATTTGGTCATCCTCATGAAACTATTCCAGTTTTGCGTTTTTAGTGATTGTCCAAATATAGAGGCAGTGATTTTCCAGAGTATCTTGCCACACGTTCTCTGTCTCTGCGCTGGTCTCCTATGAGACTGTGCTGCATGAAAAAATGGAATAAGGGCTGGAGACTTCCGAGCATGTTGCCAAGAGAGGCACTTGGCTCTAGTAGGAAATCCATTAACCTGGGGGAGGGAGGAGAGGAGGTACATGCTGTTGACTTAGGTCGGACATCAGAGGAGTGGTGCTTTCCAGTCTGTAGCCTTACTTTAATTTACTTACTGTCTTTTCAGGTCTTGTCCACGTTGGAGATGAACTAAGAGAAGTCAATGGTATTACTGTGCTTCACAAACGACCAGAAGAAATAAGTCAGATTTTGGTCTGCACTGATTTTTCATTTCAAAATCTTTTCTGTTGAATGATGTAGTAATTACAATAGATGATGAAATTTAACCGTGAGTTTAAAATATAGAGAGAGAGCTAAAAGATGCAATCCCTGCTTGTCTTTGCGTTAAGAGTTTTTCTTCTACCAGTGGATTAGTCTCCTTTTGACATCAGAAACTTCTGCGAACTGAATTGCTACCAAGTAAGATAGAAAGTCACATATTGCTCTGTCAAGAACTTCCCTTTCATACTTTGTTTATGACAAGCAAATTGCAAATTAAAGGTGCATTCCTAGAAGATAAGCGGTTTATTCATAATACATATCTTGGGAAGCTGAAGAAAGCCTCGGCTGTGTGTTCCATAGAGCTGTCAGTCTGTTCATTACCAGCAGATTCCTTGCGACATTAGCAAATTCTTCCTTCAAGTTTCTCTAACATTAATGCCCACAAATCTTGGTAACTCTTTCTAAACCTCCACATCTGCAATGAGCCTGCTGCATTGCAGAAAGTGTCACAGCTCTTAAGCTTACTTGTCTCTCTGACTCCCCTCTTGTGACTCGGTTCCCCCTTGTCCTGGTGTGGAGTGGAGTTAGGGACCCAGTAAAAAGAATGGCGACACTAGGAGACTGAAGTATCTGTCATCGGTTCCATCACCTAATTTAAATTTAGACCAAAATAATCCTGAATAAGGAGAATGACTGCTTTTATCTTGGGGTAGGAGGATCAAAATCGTATTTTGAAATACTGTGTAAAGTTCTGTTTGTGGGGACCCTGCGATGCTATTCCTGTGTCCTGTTTTAAATGCCTGCAATGTAATAGTTTCCTTTTCACACTTTGTTTTTTGAGGAAGAGATACAAAAGTTTGTCCAAGCTGATTGCCCAGGTTTCCTTTTTAATCTGTGCAGAATAGCAGGCTTCTCTAGGACACAGTTCATCTCATCCAAAAAAAGGCATCTAAAATAGATCAAATAAACCTCTTCTAGATTTCCAAAGCACCTAGAAGGGCTTTTTAATTTACTAGCAAAGATTTTTAAGAGTGAAAGTAGATTTTTACTTTGTAGATGTTCACATTTCACCCTAACCGAGTTAGCCACTGTGGGAAAATACAGTAATATTTTTCAAAGGACCACTTTAAAATACTTAGTCTGCAAAAACTTAAGTTAGTGTCGTACTAAAAGCCACAGAAGTATTTAGTGCCCTGTGAACTGTAATCCAGAAATTAATGTCGTTGCTAAAAGCAAATGAAGGAATTTTAATGCAGGTCTTAATATGTTCGAGCCAAGTAGTTACTTTGGATGCCTCCATGCAGGAGACGCTGTTGTGGAGGATTCATGGAACATCATGGTAGTCTCTGTAATGAAGTGAAATAGTGGATTAGTTTGGTCTATTAAAATTCAGAGAAGAGACAGACGCTAGCTCCTAAACTGGAACTTGAATAGTCTGCATTGTGTCCTTGTCCTGCTTTCGAAGTGAAAAACATTTCTCTCTTTCTCAGGCTCAGTCTCAGGGATCAATAACGTTAAAAATAATTCCAGCCATCAAAGAAGAAGATCGTCTAAAGGACAGCAAGGTACGCAACTTGGTGAAATACTGAAGCACTCATTTTCATATTTACACAATCTGGCATCTCTATAAATGCAAGATTACTGCTGTTTCAGTGAGGAGTGCCCTAGACCCATAATTGAACTAAAAAGGTAGTAGAGCAGTTTCTTGTTGTAAAATGCAGTGCCCTTTTACTCAGTAGAATTACTTAGATGACTTCTCTCTTCATCGTCTGCACGCGTTCTTTTGTAGCATTTCTGAAATCTAGTCTCTTCTTTTTGTTCACGTAATTAAAATTGGTGTTCCCTGCCAGTCTCCTCTTACCATGACAGCTGGTATCTGTCCCTTATCTCTGGGCATATTGCCACTGGCTTGATTCAAAGCAGAGCTATTTGCGAACAGAGCTGCATTCACCATTTGACCCCATTAAACATCAAACATCACCATGCCTCTCCGAGTGCTTCATTTGTCCTCCTTGATCGGCAATGACTTACTGTTCCACTGGTCCCTTCCAGGATTCCTTTGTCAACCTCTATTTCTGCTTCCCTGCTCTCAGTTGCTGAATTTTTCCTTGAAGCCCCACAAATCACTTTTAAAAGTAGAGTTCTACTGTGATGTGTTAAATAGTGGCGAGATATAAATCCAAAGTTGAATAGTAGGTTTTGATGCATTAAAGGAACATTTTAAGGACAGTCTTTATAATCAAGCAACTTTGCCATAAATCTCTTTTTTTTGTTTTCTCCTTCCCCTTAATTTTTTTTTCCTTTTTTGTTGCATTTTGTACTTACATAGACTGTGAATTGGGTTTCTTGAGGCTTTGATCTTTGAGTCTCACGTTCCACAATGCCAATACACAATGACTAGGTATGTGCTTGAAAGTTAGTTTATTTTTCTGCAAAAGTAGGTCAAAAATGCAGCAGATTGCTAGGTTTCAGTATTTTTGAGTATCGTAAAGCATAAAGGAGAGATGAAGTATATGGTTAGCAGTATAAGCATTGGGGAAGCCTTTTAAAGGTAGCTTGAAACTCTAAACAGGACAAGAAGAAAGGATGTGTTACTCTCTTTTAAAGGTGTTTATGAGGGCACTTTTCTGCTATAATCCCAAAGAAGACAGAGCCATTCCCTGCCAGGAGGCCGGGCTGCCGTTTAAGAGACGACACGTCCTCGAAGTTGTAAGCCAAGATGATCCCACGTGGTGGCAAGCAAAGCGTGTTGGAGATACCAACCTCAGAGCAGGCTTGATCCCCTCAAAACAGTTCCAAGAAAGGTTTGTCAATGAAGATTACAGAATTTTTTTTCACGCATATAGTGTCACACTGTTTTTTGCTGCTTTTTTTCCCCAGGAAATGAAGGCCAGGATCATGCCAGGGTGAATACCAGATGCTTAGAGGAAAGTGCTAAAAATCTCCATCTTCTCCAATTATATAATAACCTTAGCTTTCCTTGGGTAGTTGCCATTGACGTGCTTTGTAGCATGAGGACAAACGCACTTGCTAAACAAACATGTATGAAAGGAAATGTGGAATATCAGTCCCAACCTTCTTGGCTTATGGAGACCCTGTATTTCACAGACTTTGGCTTCCATAATATAGGAGGAAATGCTGATTTATTGTAACAATTTTGAATTTATGCATGTAGTAGCAGTAAAAAAAAGTGTATCTGATCTTTCTTCTGGCTCCTAAGAGAGTATTTAGCTTGCACCTGGATACCTTCTAGAGCTTGAAGTTTCTCCAGTTTTACAGCAAGATATGTCTATCTTCTAAAGCAAAAATATCCCTCAAGTCTTGTATTTACACTACAGAAGCCTTATATTTAAGAAGGAATCTGATCTAGGCCACTGTTCTCATTGTCTGATTCTTATTACAAATTACTGGGTGTATCTTTTTTGGATTGTAGGTGTTACGAAGGTGGGGGTCTCTTGTGGCAGACAGGAATTTTGCCCATCCTTTGTAAAAGTGGCAAATAGAAGTTGGATTCTCAGCAGGAACAGAACAGAATAGAATAGTAGTTGTTTTTCTAATCTTGCAAAAAACGTTGGGTGGGGGAAAGGAAATTAAAAAAATAAATACATTGATAAAAGTAACTTGCTATTGATTTCTGTGCTGTGATGTATGAAAGCCTAAAATGTTTTAGGATTTTCTCTCTCAGTCACTTAGCAGCAGCAATCTGGGACCGTCATAGTTTTAAAATGTTGAATCAGAGACATTTTATATTTTTCAAGGAAAAGCACTGTTTCATTCTTTATTTTCAATGCTGTATGTATAACATGCTAGAAGTTCTTTAGAATTCTGAGCTTACATGGCTAAAATACAGTTATTTTCTATTTAGACGATTGATTTACAGAAGAACAATAGGCACTCTGCAGAATCCCAGAACTGTGAAGAAACCATTGTGTAAGTCTGCTCTGTTCCTTCAGTGATGTCTTAGTTGATACCAACTTCTCACTGTTTGCCTGTTATTTCAGTAATGATGTGTTGGAATATGTTTTGTGCAATCTGTCATTGATTGATTTGCATGGATACAAGCTGCCACATGAGAGGATTTGAGTTTGAGCTTTATCCAGTATTGCTAGTGCCTATTGTTTTCAAAATACATGGCTGTCCCGCTCTTCCTACTTTCCAGAACACGAGGCCTTACATATTGTTAAGATGCTTTAAAATTTGCTAGTGTTCACGTTTTTTTTGCGGTTTGGAACTTGAAAGCTGCAAAAGTAATGCAATGCACACTTTTAGAAATTCTTACGTAAGCGCATGAAATGACACTAAGCTCGTATGAAAATAAACTATAGCTTTAAGGAGGATAAAAATCACTGAAGCTGGCAATACCATCTGCATTTCAGGCTTAGCGTTACAGAGCTGGTCTTAAGTAGACTTTAAAGTGATTTTTGTTTACAGCTCTTAAGTCTCTGTCAGTGAATTATTTGCACAAAAACTGCTACTTGTGATGCAATTGTTAGGCAGTGATTGAAGGCCGAAGGCATTCTGTAGTATCCCAGAATATAACGTTCCTGTTGCTCTCGGGTACTTCGGCACAGCTGTTATTGATGTGTGGGGCAGCCCTGTGACTGTGTGAAGCCAGACATTGTGCTAGGAGTGCCACCCTCCTGTAGACTAGGAATCTGGAAATCGTCCATCTTCAGTGATAAAAGTGAACGTCTGACGTGCGTTGCATGGCACATCTCACAAAGAAATACAGGTATTCTTACAGAGATACAGGTATTCTTATGCAACAAAGAGGAGGGAAGGTGCTCAAGCAAATTATAAAATAGTATTACTGACTTAAATGAAGTTTTTCCAAAGCAGTTTCCATTACATTAAATGTTAGGGGGCATGTAATGAGGATTGGTACTTAGGCTTTTTGTCAGACGTTCTCAAGACAATAGAGCTGATAACTGGTTATAATACTAAATTTTAGCCAAAAAAAGGTCCCTAATCAGTTGATAAGGGTCCATTACTGCATTATTTTTTTAAGATAGAAAAGCCTGTTAAGCAAATAGGACCAGAAGAACCTTCCTTGCCGTTCTCTCTAATTTTACTCAATCGTTTGCCAGTGTTTTAATATCATACCAACTCTGCCTTTCATGCTAACTACAGATGATCAGTCTTCTGATAAAGGTAGGTACAACCAATGCATTTTCTAAAATACTTGCGAAGCTCCCAAGCAAAGGCAATACTAGGTACAACGTGTTCCTACAGAAGTTTCTTCCTGTGTTACTATTTAAACTAATTTAATTTGGATTGATGCCTTAGGTAATGATAACTTCCAAATTTACTCCTGATTCAAGAGAAAAGATTTGTGTCTTCTGGTATGCATTGGCATGTTCTGTAGGTTTCCGAGTGAGGTTGATAGAGTTGTAAGTTAAATGCAGTCTTTGTATCTGGTATTTTTTTAAAAAATAAAGAAATATTGGGGTTTAACATTTTAGAGTACCTGTGTCAATCCAAATTGATTTTTCTTCACTGTTCATTTGGACTGTTTTCTGTGTTATTTTCATTATGAGCCACTGTGTTGGGCTCATGCCGTTTATGTCGCTGTACCACGCGCCTTGCCAAATATCAGGTATTTTCTGTTGAATTCTGCATGCTGTGATTTTTTTCACATTGCAAATGCTTCTTGAGAATAATATTCCAAGTATTGGTATTCCATAAACTTCTGTGAAAGTACTAATCACATTCTGTAATTAACTGGTGGTAACTGGTATACCCTATCGAAGCGCACGTGTGAAACCAGAGCCTACCTTCAACAACAGAAAATAGCTCTGATCTTAGCTGTGGATATAATGCAGGATATAAAACTTCTTCTTCCCTTGCCAATGAGCCAGACTCATATCGCAGGCACTGTTTAAGATATTTCCCTGCTCCTGTCTCACTCTCTTCTCCCCTCTGCCCTTACCTCCGCCCCCCTCTTCTTCGTTTACAGAAGACTGTGACTGTGAAGGATATTTCAACGGACAGTACATAGGTGAGAAACAAAAATCTCTTTCCTCTTTCCTAACACCACACCCCCCCACCCCCCCACCAAAAAAACAACCAACCAAGGAAAAAAATCCAAATCCCTCCCACATTAAAAAAGAAAAACTAGCTTATTTACATTAGAATTAATTACTCATACATCAATAAACTAGATTATCTCTGGACATAGGCATAATTGGATGTTGGCATAGCCAACACTTGGCAACTCGGGGTGATATGAGGGGTTTTATATAATACATTTGGTGCTTGGTTTTCTACCTGATTTGCAAATTTTTCATCTGTGAGATTAGCATATGTGCACTGACTTGATTATAAAAAAATTTGTGAGAGTAACTCGTATTCAAAGACAGAATAACTTCTAGTTGAACAAGCTTGAAAATTTAGGTAAGTTTAGTGATAACATGGTTTAATATATCTCTTGTTTTCCTCTGCAGCTGGTTTACGCAGGAGCTTTAGATTAAGTCGTAAAGAGAAGGAGAACAACCTGAATGAAGGAAAGCAAGCAGAGCAGGCAGATGCAGCAGAGTTCCTAACATACGAAGAGGTCACAAAATACCAGCAGCAGCCTGGTGACCAGCAGAGGCTGGTGGTTTTGATTGGTAAGATATACAATTGGTTCAAAGTTTTTCATCTATCTCCCTCTTCTCTCATCACCTGCATTCCAAGAGGCTTTCTTGAGGTGTTTCGTTTGGGGTTTTGTAGTTCTGGTGGTTTTTTTAAAGGTTTTTCTGGTTTTGATCAGGAGTTGTTCTCTTCTTTTGAATTACATTTAAAAAACAAACAAACAAAAAACCCCAACCAAACTCACCAAATCCTTCTAAAAACCCAATCCTCTTCCAATCCAAACTATTCTATGAAAAACAATGATGCAGGACCATTTCCCATTTTTCTGATTGACTTCCCATTGCTTCTCACTCGAACATGTGCATAGTTGTGCTGTCAGAACAATTGATGAAAAGGTAGATAGAATTAGCTAATAAAATCTTGCAGGCAATTTTAATTCAGTGTGCTTAACAGCACTTGTGTTAAGCCAGTTTCCCAGCTTGTCATAGAAATCAAGGGTATCTCATAAAACTGCCTGTTGAGATTACAGATTTTCTGACTTAGTGCCTGACAAATGTTTGTCCGACAGCTGTTCAAGGATTCAGTTTGTTCCTGAGAATGTTCTCCAAAGCCGAATGTGACAGGTCATGAGATCTCTTATGTCCAGCTTTCTTCAAGCACACTCCTGTATCGTATTATTTGTGTGAAATTGATATTATTTATTCTCTTTGCGGTGTTCCATTCCACGCAGAAATCTGTCAGTCAGTTCTGTTTTATTAGGTTGTTTGGGGGCCAAATTAAGTGAGCTCAAGCAGAAGGTTGTGTCGGAGAACCCCCAGGAGTATGGTGTTGCAGTTCCACGTGAGTAAAATTTACTGACTTTTGTGCGTTGCCGCTTTATTCCATAAATGCTGTGGAATACAATAGTGCTAGCGGCATTGATGAGTGGTAATTTGTGTTTTGACTATTGCTTTTATGCATATTTCAGAAGTACTTCCAATTATTTTTCTCATTATAATACCCTATGTTTGCCCTTAGTAGCTGAATAGATTGCTACGTAACTTGGCACATACGCACTCTGGAATTCTGTCAACTCAGTTGGTTTTTTTGAATTGTGTTTTCCCAGGTGAACAGTTTGCATTTACTCAGTGTCCATTAAAAAAATGAGAAACTGAATGCAGGAAGAAAAAAAAAAGATTGTAAATTGCAAAAAGAACTAGTGTAAAAACTAGTATCGTAAGATTTAGCCAAAACATTATGTGTGTTTAAAAGAGGATTTTCTCTTCAGAGTATCATACCAGCTAGAGCGTAAAATAAATACATAAATAAAAAATAGACAGCAATAAACTAAGTCAAAATTCTCACCAAATGCTAGGCTGTTCAAACAAGCCCGTCACAGTGATGGAGAAATTAGTGATGCTGCTGCATGGGTTTGTGGCGAGGGTTACACTGAAATTTTTTTGCTGGATGTCAAAAAAAAAAAAATCCATCAATATTTGTATTCCCCAACAAGCTACTTTTGCAAACCAAAAAATTAACACATATGAGGGCACTATTCATACGTTATTTAAGACTTTCAATAAACATCTGTCAGGCAGACATTCAGTTACTTAGCGGTAGAACTCAAATGGGTTATTTTTACTTGATTTTAAACATGGACACAAAAAATAGCAGACATCACTTTTATGGTCAGGCATAGATCTGTAGAATGATCACCAAAGCTTCTCCTACAGTAATAACAATTATTAGAAGAAATTACAACATCAAAGGGAAGGGACACATATAATTATGTAAGATTCACAGTAGCGTGGGAAAACAGCCAGGGATATTCTTACTCTAAATTCAGAGGCAACAGAATAGGACTTTATCCTATTTTTATTTTCTAAGTTTCAAAGAAAATGAGAGTCCAATATTCCAAACACTTAAGAGATACTGTTTTCCATAGGATATACTCTACTGCTTCTACGAGGTCTAAGAATTATGCCTCCTAATTTTTGTGTTAGTTATAGCACGCTTGGGAGCAAAACAACTTGGGTTCTGGTCTCACAATTTTTGAGATGGAGTTTAAAACAAAATTATAATGTTTGATTTATATTTTATCTTAATTTGAATTTGCCAGCGTGTAACTACCTTATTTGAGGTCATGAAAACGTGACTGGAACTAAACAGAGAAGATACAGTTGTTTGCAGAGGCTGATCTGTCTCCCGTGTCTTGCTTCCATTCTCTTCTAGATACAACCAGATCAAAGAAAAGTCATGAGAAAGAGGGAGTAGAATATAATTTTGTCTCTAAGCAATCATTTGAGACAGATGTACAACAGAACAAGTGAGTTAATTTTAAAATACTGGCATAATTGACTGTATTGCAAAAATATTCCTAGTTAAATCTCACATCATATGAATGCCAAAATCAGGTGTAAAGTTGGACTAGCTGTACTAGAAGGATTCCGTTTTCCAAGTAAAAAGCTCAGTCTGAACTGTTAGCATGAACTCAGAAATTCAGTAAGAAGTTTAGAAACAACATAGGGACTAGTAGGAGGATCATCAATTAGAATTTAAACCTCCATGTAATAAGTAGTATGACTGGTCAGAATTGAATCTAGTGAAAGCAATAGATACTTAGTTGGGGCTACTTGTTCTCCATTTAAT
Organism: Dromas ardeola; assembly: GCA_013398915.1. Taxonomy (NCBI): domain Eukaryota; kingdom Metazoa; phylum Chordata; class Aves; order Charadriiformes; family Dromadidae; genus Dromas; species Dromas ardeola. Next base: position 14,436 of record VYZM01015021.1, on the reverse strand, counting down.
ATGATGGGTAACAAGTTTTATTCGTAAATCCATTTTAAAGTGTGTTGTGGACTGAATCCGTGAATATAAAGGACTTCCTGTAAGATTGAGTGTGTTTCGTGAAAGTACAGATTTTTGGCTAGTCTCCCAGCACATGGAAGAACTGGGAGTCCCTTTCCTTGCCAGCTTTGTTCTATTTTCTGTGAAAAACATTCTCTTTCTTCTATTAGGCTTGAACATCAGTCAACTGAATTAATGCAGATTATTCCCCTATTTGTCAGTAGTGGTGATTTGCTATTAGTGACATGTGAAGACGACTCTTGCTACTAAGCAACCAGAAGGAAAAAAATAATAAGAAAAAAGAAAGAAAAAAATCCCTTTTTTTTTTTTTTTTCCTCCCCCTGGTGTTCTGCCCTTCCCCCCTTCCCCCATTTGACTACTGGGACTTCAGGAAACAGCTATCAAATGTTGTAAGTTAAATATCCTTTGCGGATGGTATTTAAAAATGTATTGACTTTTTAGATTTGTGGAACACGGAGAATACAAAGAAAATCTGTATGGTACAAGTCTTGAGGCAATCCGGTCCGTGATGGCCAAAAAGAAGGTTTGTTTGGTGGATGTGGTACCTGAAGTAAGTTCTGCAGCTTATTTTAAAGAAAGCAAACGTTTCTTACTAGGCGCCAGCCTAAGTTAGTGATGTTGTCTATCATTTGTGGCTACTTGCTCCGCAAAGAAAAACCATGGGCTCAGAACTTGTGTTTCTGACAGGCAGCCTGACTGCTAGTTAAGCGGAATGGGGCTCTTCAGAAAGCAGCGCAGCATTATTTAGTGTGTCAAGCAGGTGGAGGGAGGTCATCCTCCTCCTCTGCTCTGCCCTGGGGAGGCCACAGCTGGAGTTCTGTGTTCAGTTCTGGGCTCCCTGGTTCAAGAAGGACAGGGAACTGCTGGAGCGGGGACAGCAAAGGGCTACCAAGATGCTGAGGGGACTGGAACACCTCTCTGATGGAGAAAGGCTGAGGGACTTGGGTCTTTTTAGTCTGGAAAAAAGATGACTGAGGGGGGGATCTTATCAACACTTACAAATACTTCAAGAGGGGGTGTCAGGAGGATGGGGCCAGGCTCTTCTCAGTGGTGCCCAGAGACAGGACAAGGGGTAACGGGCACAAACTTGAACATGGGAAGTTCCACCTAAACATGAGGAGGAACTTCTTTCCTGTGAGGGCGGCAGAGGCTGCGCAGAGAGGTGGTGGAGTCTCCGTCTCTGGAGACATTCAAACCCGCCTGGACGCGTTCCTGTGCCACCTGCTCTGGGTGACCCTGCTCTGGTGGAGGGTTGGACAGGATGATCTCCAGAGGTCCCTTCCAACCCCCACCATTCTGTGATTTACAGTTCCCAGATGTCTAGTTGATAACAGCCTAGATGACACTTTATCAGTTCTCACTGGGAGATTTTTCCCTTGCTGTGGGAGTAATGCGCATCACCCTTCTGTCCTAGAGAGAACACTTAGAGCATGGATGGGCTTTTCATTCTTGTTCCTTCCTATTGCCTCTGAAGCGTTACTAGCGTTGTAACCAGTGGCAGTATACCTGCTCTATGATCCCTCCATACTGGGAGTTAAATCTTTGAAATTTTGATTCAGATTTTGTAACTGGGGTACCAAAAGACTTGTAATACTACCTTAGATGAATTCCAGGTTTAACATTTCCAGTGTTTGGCTTCTTAAGCAAAGCAAACCATAACTTGCCTGCCAAGTCAATTTTTTTTATACTTTTCTCAGTATCTTTTGCCATGTCCTTGTTCCTGGTATCGCAATGCACAGCAAGGCAGATGTGCAGTTAGACCATGCTACAGTAAGCTCATGTACTGTTGTAAACTAGCCAGGACACCGACATTAACCTTTCTTTTGAAGAGCAAAAGGTCGCTGTGGTCAGACGTGTGGTACACAGGACTTCACACCACAGCATGTGTTAGTGAAACTGTTGAACCCAGCTTGAGTAGATCATTGACATATTTGAAAAAAAAAATAAAAATAAAAAATGGTGTAACAAAAAAACATCTGTTCACAGGCAGTAAAGCACTTGAGGACTCCTGAATTTAAGCCTTATGTTATCTTTGTGAAGCCTCTCATTCCAGAAAAGAAAAAACATACCCTAAAATCTGCCATGTCAGAAGAAATCTCATCGCCCCTTGTAAGTATTCTAACCCTAGTCTCTTTTTTTTAGACATGAAAGAAGTATTTGGGCTATCATTTCTATGCTATGGAAGAGCGAGAGTCAGAGTGGGGCCCTGTGCACATTTAGCCTTTCAGCTGGAACTTTAGAATGAGATTTTTGACTCCCTTAGAACTTGACTATGTAAGTAACATGAAGCAGAGTGCACATCTTCCATGTGGATCCGTGTACATCACTCAAGGCTGCAGCAGGGGAGGCTGCTACTGAACTCGGATCTACTACTAATAATTTTATATTGCTGATGAGCAGCCCCATCAAATGGCAAGGGCAGCCACCTATTCCTGGTACCTCCAGAGTGCCACCCCCCTGGGCTGTTAATCACATAGACACAAAACGCAGCATGTGGGTGTCTTACAAGGACCAAACCCAGACCAACAGCAAACTGGTGATGTGTAAATGTGAACAGAAATACTGAGAGTGCACGTCATTACTTTGGGTAACCTGAAACTGAGTTTATGCATAACAATTTAGTTCACCTGGTAAATTTTCATGTAAGCTGTTTAAATTATTGAACTTGAGGACAGTGGGTCCAGCATTCAGCTTTTGAGGAGTATGGTTTCCAGGTGTTAGGTTAGGCAGCGACTCGAACTTCATAAAATGCAGGGTCACCATCTTACGTCCCTCCTGTAACATGTTTTTTCCCCCCTTCCCATCATCTCTTGCATTTTTAACACAGCCTACCAAACTCCAGCAATAGCATACCGCTCCTTGATCTCGGTTGTTGTATCTTACACACCCTTTGCTAATGGTAGCAGGTGTTGTTTCGTTGCCTTTCAACGTAATGACTTACTATGCTAATACACTTTTAAAATGCTAGCAATTAAAAAGACATGCTGTGAATTTCATACCATCTTCTCACGTTGATCAGCAGGATGAAGAACAGCAAGAAATTATTAATTCAGCAGCATTCATCGAAGAGCAGTATGGCCATTTAATTGACACTGTACTGGTAAAAGAAGATCTCCAGAGTGCATGTAATCAGCTGAAAACTGTGTTAGAGAAACTAAACAAGGATTCATTTTGGGTGCCAGTCAGCTGGGTTAGGTCATAGCTTGTTATCGTCTGTTTAAGGGAAAGATTGTATAAAAATGTCTTGTAAATATATGGATTAGAAGAGGGAAATATGTCAAACTCACTTCAAAACTGCTGGGCTATCTAGAAAGTAATACATAAAGACTGTAAGAAAAACTAAACAAAGTCAGAAGCTGACACTGCCTTCCTGAACTGAAATACTGACTGGCAGCTGTCATTTAAAAGTGAATACTCAAACTGAACAGATCAGTAAAAGACTGGAGTGACTTTTAGACTGTAAATAGTGCATTTTATACAGTAAAGTTTCACGGAGGGTCCCACACTCCCAAAGCATTTCAGCAGTGCTAGGACACTAACCACCTGGAATTTCCATCTTTTGGCCGCAAGTTTTATGGCTAGCGTTGAGGCATCTGAACAAGGTACGTTTCAGGAACCAGTCTGCAGCTAGGCAGGAGGGATGTCCTTTGGAGAGTGCTTACACTATGTCAGTTACTTAAAAGTTCATCTGGCTGCCTGGCCAGCAAAACATGTTTCCCTTCACTCAGGATCATTCGCTGCAAATCCTTTCCAATTAGGCACTAAAACTAGGCCAGTTATGTAAGTTGTATATATTTTAGTGGCTGAGGATGTTTTTTTTTTTTTTATGTCCATCCCACATTTCCCAATGCTTCCAAGTTGTCTTGCACAGGCATAAGCCTGCTCAGCCGTAGCTTACGCTTTCCCAGTCGCCTCCTACTGACACAGGACAAATGTTAAACAACCTGTGAACACACCTGCGTGACTACCCAGCTCATAAACCAGAGACATTTTTTAGCCTACGTGAAAATAACTGCATCTTTAAAACAGGAATTTTAAGCAGCTTATTTTCTAGAAGACATCTTTGCAAAAGCCTCCCGATGGGATACCACCTTGACACCAACGTAATAGCTTCAAAAAGGGCGCTAAAAGGAGGAGGCTGAAGTACCGAGTAGCTGAGACACAGGTGCCAATCATCATCCTTCCAGCATTTATGATTACCTTAGTTCCAAATTGAGTAAAGGCTTCCAGAGCATCTAATTGGTCACATTAAGTCCTGAAGAAGAAATCTTAACTGTTAAAGGACTCTGTATGTATTTCAGGAGACTTGAATATCCAGGATTTTTAGATGGGTGTTAGTAAGAAAACGCAGAGAGAGGGTTCTGGAAGCGCCTTGCTTTATAATTATTTGAAAAAAATTGAGTGTTGTACAGGTGCATGTTAGCTGAAACGAGTTTCTGTTTTCCATTGCCTGCTGAGGTCTCACCTTTCCTGTGTACAAGATCTTCTGGTGCACCACTCCCGTTCCTTGCGTCTTAACGGTATGATGTTATTTGTGTTCCATTGCATTTAGCAAAACTAACAACGTTGCATATTAAAAGCATATTTCTTACATACCGGTGTCACCAATGACTTACTAGCATTCTCAGTCAAGTCTTCTGTAGGAGAATATATAACACTATTTGTTAATATGGACTGTACATTCTTCTACCTCCTGCCTGAGAATGTGCCACAGGTTATCTCAGTGATACCTACAGATTTTTAATACATATGTTAATGACCGGTCACCATTGCCTTTTTCTAAACCATAAAGATTAGCGCTTTTTTTTTTCCATTAAAGACATCCTAGTTTGTCTAGAATGGGACACGAAGTATGTGAAGTACCCATCATCAGCTACCTTTTACAACCAAGTACCCCACACACCTCACATCTGAGGTATTAAGAACGCACTAAAATACTACTTTGTTTTGCCCTTTCAGATAATACAGAAAAACTTGTAGAGAAGCTGAGGAGGAACAAAGGGAATATGGGGGGCAGTTACAAAAACGCTCTCCCTTACTGTTGTTATTGCCAATTGAGCACAACCCATCATAAGCTGCGTCTCACATGGGAAAAAGACAACAATTGTAAATAGTGAAACCTGTGAGCTTCTCAAGTTCCTAATTAGCAAGTTGAAAAGATAGAGCAAAAAAATAAACCTCCCTAGGATCCAATGGCTTCCCAAACTTTCAGTGAAAAGTTGAGCTGTTACTGAAACGAGCTTCCACTTCTGTAGTGTAAAAGCAAGGTTCTTCTGGTGATCTTTGTATAAAGAAACAGAACATTAGGGTTTATTGCTCTGCCCTAACTGAAAAATAGTATTTTTTATTACGCATGCGAGCGAGTAGACAATAGAAAGATTAAGTCTGGAATGTAATATACTGGCACATTTTCTTTATACTAAAATACTGGCAATATTTATTGAGAATATATCAGAATAAAATAGCAACAAAATGCAACTTCAGCAAAGCAGCCATTAGCACTAAGACCACACACGCGCTTTTTTTTTTCCCCATATAGGCAGTCCTTCCACCCAAATTTCTAACTTAATTTTGTTCTAGAAAATGCTTCCCTTGCTCGCTTTTCCAATTACCTAATGCTTTCTTACTACTTTCAGATATTTTAACGTATAGGTTTTTTTCCAGTTTGATACACAGTTAACTAAATATTTATAATTTTAAAAGCACCCCACCACAATTTATTAAATAGTTTGAAGTTACGATAAAATAGTATTTATACAAAACAAAAGGTAAGTACATCCCTGCCAACCAGTCTCAGAACTCTTTTGATCACAGGCAGGCTTACAGCCAACAAGCCTCTCCAAAATAACCTTCGTTTTCCACAGCGATGTTCATTATTTTCCTACTCTGCTTGCCTCTATTTGAGCTATGAACAAAAATGAACACATTTGAAAACACATTTTCTGGCTAATGAAATGATGTTTGTAAGGCACGTATATATATGTATAGCTGCAAATGCCCACAGTCAAACAAACTCCTGTTATCTAACCCCACAGATACGGTCTAGAAGTGTAACCGTATGCTTCTGGTATCCTGGCAAGAGGATCTATGATAACTTCAGTGATACCACCAGTTGCATTTGTAATACAGTTTGTTTTCCTTGATATTTGAGGTTAGAAAGGCAAAGTTAGACAATCAAATGATGCCTTTTTCACCGAGTATAAGCATTCTATAACAGGAATAGTTCACTCGGACCTAAACACTAAATTTTACACTAGTGAGTGTATATATTTACATTACTACTTTCAGACCTGACTATATTCAAAACTGAATGAAAGACTAATTCATTTAGCTCACATCCCTCAAAAATTGCTATTACTATAAAAAACGACAACAAAAATTCATAAGTTAATCAAGGTAGATTTTGGTTCTGGGTTTCTTCCTCCCCCCCCAAATACAACAAAGGGAGCATTCATTCAGTGGGATTGCATTTGCAGCAAACTGAAGCATGATGCAAAGGAAGCTGATGTTACTTTTAAAAGCGCTGCCAGCTGTTTAATGATGTCTAAAAAATACGCCATTCTTAACGAGGCCCCCTGAGGCAGGCAGATACCGACTGCAGCACAGACCAGCTAAGCAGTTTTGCCCACATTCAACAGGACAGCAGCAGAACAGAGTCTTCTCTCCAGTGTCGTCTTAACCCCAGGAAATGTAGGAAAGAAGCGACTCCCTTGGTGACAGGGTCATTGCGCAAAAGTCATGCCCGTCACCAGAAAAAAACCCTACACAAATAGCAGAGAATGCAGCTGGACCACCGTCTGGCCTGCTGATGAGAAGTCATTCATCTCTGTCTTCTCGTGATTGTCTCCTTCCTATCCTTCCCGCCTGGTTTTATGGCTTTGTTACAGCTGCCACGGCCTCCCATCTTCTGAACTTGACTTCCTAGGCTTACTTTCTTGTGTCCATGCTCTGTTTGCAGTCACACCTGGAGATTCCAGACAGTCTCCAATGGTGACACGCTCCCATTTTGCTCATAGACACTCAGTAGTTTAACAATCTACACCCTCGCTCATCTGCTTACAGGATGCCTGTCCAGCTGCTAGCGGTGACACCAACAGAAACCTCTGTCTCTTCTATTCTCTCAGAAGCTGATACGAGTAAGTATTCCAAAGGGACATCTTACAGACTGAAACCAAGACGGAAGTGTAAGCAGCAGTCCTTCAGCCGGCTGTAAGCAGATGTGTTTCCACTGCTAAAGACATTAAAAACGACGATAAGATCTGCCATCTCCCCCAGACTGATTTCAGCAGAGGGAAATACACGGGAGGGATATTCCAACTCTGCAGCCACTTACATCCATTGCAAGGCAGACAGAAGCTAATGCAAAAACCCAATGCAGGTATCGCTATTCACTTTAGCAACAATTACACAGGCACACTTTTTGCAGAAGAACACGGCTCCACAAAGAGCAACTTTGCAGAGAACAAGCTGGCATAGTTCCAAAGTGAGATTGAAGTTTACACGCCTTGTCTTCAGCCGTGTTGTGGCAGCATTCATGACAAATCACTGGTGAGACTCGGGGAGGCGCTCCCACTAATAAATTAACTTGATAGCGATGAATCATCAAAACATAACTCTTTAAAAATAAAGTTCAATTTCTCTGTTCTGTCTGGACAATGTCCTGTAATGAATGACTGACTTTGGATTTGTCACTTGTTTACAAGCACTTCAGTTTCCATTTCAAATTATTTTAATATTGTCCCTAAATTTGATACTTTTCCAGTGTTGCGGGAGGCCAAACAGAAGTCTTCTGTAGGCATTGCTACCAAGATCAGAGCCCAGGCTAACATCTCCCATGACTCTGTTTTCAAGAAAAGGCAGTGAGCGTAACGGGGGCGGGAAATGGCAAAAAAAGGTAGTTATCTGGCAGAGCCTCAACATGGGATTGGCAATAGACAGACTCATCCTAGTGGAACGTCTTCCATAACCAGCACGTTGCATATTAAACTTCGTTTTAGCCCGGCGATTGCTGAATGAGGGCAGGAACGCAGGTTTGCAGAGAGCCCCGTTAACTGCAAAAAGGACCCAACGCGTAAAGCAGCCCGAAACGATGACTCCATTTCACCAGTGATCCTCAGCATTCCACCGGTGATCCTCAGCACAAAGCATTTCAGAGCAGCAAGTGGTAACCTACAGCGTACTCCACAAAAAGTGGTTTTTTTTCCTGCCAAATGCTAACAGATATGCCTCTGCACTACAACCCTAACGTTAAATAGTAACTCAACTTAGTATCTGGGGACAAGTGGCAATTTCAACTGCTTAAAACCATCTGGAATAGGGAATCACCGTCACTGCTCAGGGTGACTCCCGACTGTTAACGACATTTAATGGAACCCGGGTACCTAAAAGACTCCCATGCCATTCTGGGGAAGAGAAGCTTTTCAATAATATCCCGAAATGGAGTACTACTTTATTTTATGCCAAGGCAGGAATTTCAGAAAAAGTCCATGTTGAATGCCATGCAGCAAAAGCACAATATTTAAAGCAGCGTTATGATTTTAATAGTGAAAAATCTGACGGTTACCAGGAAAGCGTCTGGAGCCAGCAGTTCTGCATAAGGATACAACTGTAGTCTGTTAATGAACAAAAATGTATTTTGCTACTCAGCTTGTGTTTTGGATCTACACAATTAATGGCAGGTCAAACAAGGCACAGACTAGTGTTTGGAATCCTTCCCCCCCCCCCTTTTTTTTTAAGGAAAAAAAAAAAAAAGGAAGAAGTCTACTCCATTCAGACAGAACAGCCACCTGTGGATTTATGAAAGGGGACAGTATGCACCACATAAGCTTTTATCCTGCTGTGCTGAAGATTCCATTAGCTGGACTCCCCGCTTCTCTGCACTTTTATCCCAAAGACCTGGTGTCTGCAGGATCTTTATGACCAGTTCCTCAAAGGCATGTTGCACTCCATCTTGTGTCTTGGCACTGGTCTCTGGTGAGGGGGAAGAAAGGAGGGGGGAAAGTATTTTATCTTATTTGCAGTATTCCACTTTGTAAGAAGTTCTTTTGGGACCAGAGAGAAGATAGGATTTTTTTTTAAATGAGTGAACCACCTTTCTATTCTCCCTTAAGGCACGCTTAAGTTGAATATGATAAACAGAAATGCATCCCAGTCTGAAGCATGTCATTTTTCCACCTAAAAAAATTTCACAGTTCCCCATTCTCTCCATAATGGAGAAAAAGAAATTGTTCTCAGGTTGTGACAGTAAATCTACAAGATAATTATTCAGTAACTAAGCTGGGAAACAAAGAATGCAGAGGGAATTACATGTTTTCCCCTATGCATTTGTTCCAGTTCCTTTTGGAAATCTTTTCAAGAAGCTTCACCTAAAAGGTACTTTTTTTTTTTTTTTTTTAAACACAGTTTGTTCCCCATCTTCGTATCTTCACATTATACATTTTATTGTTGGTCTAAGAATATTGTCTTTTATGTTGCTCCAACAGAAACTTGGAAACGAAAAAGAGATTACTCAAGGTGCTTATGACATCAATCAGGAGAAAAATTCCAGTCTTCCAGGCTCTGAATTAAAAAATCCTGCTAGTTTCAAAAGAGTATAAAATTCATGCCTACACAATACACGAAGTAAATCTCTCTCAGAGGAAATTACTCCCAGTCAATGCAGAGCATTTCTGAAAAAAGTTCAAACCTACATCCATGCATGTGAACTAACGCAGCAAAAAGAACCCAAATTAATTAGGTACTTAAAAAAAAAAAAAAAAAAGTAAATCAACCCATCAACCTGAAACACAGTTGTACGCTTCATTCACGCTTAGCAATACCAAAATAAACTTATGAATACTCAAGCTTTTGGCACAGAGTTACATACCTATAAAAAGCAGTGAGCGTTTCCTTGCAAACTGGAGTCCTTCCTTTCTCTCTACTTCACGATCAGGCTGCAGAGACGAATGAAGAACGTGACTGAAATAAACTACACTCGCCACTTTTAGGAAGTCCCTGGAAAAGCACCACTGGAGAAGTGAAGTTTTATTGGAAAGAAAAAGGTCTGTAAAACCACGCAGCAGCAACTGGACTTTCCCACTCTACGGACAGCTTATTGCTAGGCAGGCTGTCAGGGCGTCAAGTTGAAGAGTAGCAACACCAAATCAGTAGGAAATGAACGCGTTGCTGTCTTCTGAATCAGCTAGGAGTAAGTTATATGCCAGAAAGGAGGTTCCAGTAGTCAAAGAGCCGAAAAGGCATATCAAAGGATGTGAAAATCGACAGATTGGGAAAGGGGCAGAAGAAAGCCTAGTTCAAGATAGCCACACTGGAAACCTCTGGTAGTAAAGCAAAAGTGAGACATCTCATTATGCAACAGGCCTCTAAGATGTATTAAAACACCCCAAAAACGTACAGCAACCAGTGCACCTCCCACCCACACAGACCAATACTCTACAGCAATCTGAAGAGCCCAATTCTCCTTCCCCACCGCCTGGGGAACAGGCTGGTCAAAAAGAAAGCAGCGATTGTGCTGTTGCACTGCAGTTAACTTTAACGGCATACGGCAGTTTTTAGGGCAGAACCTCTCACTGTCTTCAGAGAATCTCTCTCAACAATTGCATCTCTCTAGGAGAGTTTCCATTAAAATCTTTAATAAAGATCTGCTTCAAAAGTGAGGTAGTAAGTGGAGTCTGCCCAGCCCAGGTTCCTCAGTTATAGAGCACATCACCTTCTTTCACAACAGATGGGTTAGTTTCAGCACTCCTCTCACATTTATACTCTACCATGACTGAGTAATCTGTGGAAGAGTGTAAGAAGATGCATTTCTAAACTGACCTTATCGGTTTTATTGCCAACTAACATCTTCACTGTGTTGCTTTTGGTGGTATACATGTCCAACTCATTCAGCCAGCTCTCTAGTCCTGCGAAAGTGTCTTTTCTTGTAACATCATACACTGGTAACAGAGGAAAAGGAGCTTAACAGCTGCAGAGTCTTGAACAACGTTTACTTCAGTATGGCAGAACTTAGTCCCTACTAGCTAACTACCGTCCCGAAACAAAAAGCAGCATTAGGGAATTACAGAAAGATGCATAAACCGTACCCTCTTCCCAGAGCTGGAACACGATGGCTGTGCTGTCCCAAAGTCACTAGAGGTTACAGCCCGTGAGCACCTCTGCAATAGATCTGCGTCTGGAAATCAGACCGACCAGTTGAAATCTTCTACCCATTACTAGTTCTGAACTGGGCCACACAGAATATTTTAAAATAGGTATTTTGTCGCCTTATTTCATGTATAACTACATGCATGCACTGCTGCTAAAAACCCGGATTCTGAGTAAGAAGTGACTTCTGGTCACTGGTGACTTCATAACTGCATTCACATAATCACTACGGTTTAAAAAGCTGCATCACACTCAGAAAGATTATTTTGTCCAGCGAGGTGTTCAGCCTTCACAATCCCTGAGAATAAGAATCCCGTCTTTTTCTAATTGGTGGTGGTGTGCAGAAAGAGACTAACCATCCACTGCTTCTGCTGCAAACCTCACGTCTTACAGTAATCGCATCAATAGCTTCTGGGAAAAAAAGTAAAAACATCCTGGGGGGAAAACACCAACGCAAAAATCAGTCTGCCTTATTACCAGAAACTCACCAAAGTAATTACAACAAAGCTAATAATTCATCCACTCAACATCTCACAGTGTGACATCTCTGTATTTTTAATTTAAAATATTTTGAAGCAGCATTATTTCCTGCCAGTGGATTTGCATACTCAGTGTTTGAGCTAATAACGCAGTAATGCTGTAAAAACTGTAATTGTTCCCGTGATTCTCTCAGACAACCTCCTTTTGTGAAGACATACACATATAGGTAGTAAGAAGATCACACTTTTTATAATTGTGTTTTTCTTCCATGTGCATCCTACCTAAAACAACCCCTTGAGCTCCTCGGTAATAACTGGGGGTCAGTGTTCTAAAGCGTTCCTGTCCTGCTGTGTCCTACAGAGGAGAAAAACAACAAACAACAAAACAACAACAAAAAAAACACAGAACAAAAAAACCCACCCAAAACAAACATACACAAAATCAAATATATTTAGAACAAAAATGGTATTTTAAACTACACAAGATAAACAAGGTTAAATTTCCAGTAAGGATATATGAAACCATAAGACAACAGAACGAGGGAGGCAGTCACAAACCATTAGCAGAAGCGACAGAAAGTGGATAAGGAGGGGCAGAAAAGCATGGAGAGGACTTAATGGAAGGTTCAAGTGATAAGCACAGACACCTGTAACAGCAGCGAGACAAGAAGAAAGTCAACGGGACTCAAGAGAAATATATAAAAGGCTATTGCTGCAAGCCAAGCAGCTATGCTTCATCACTTAACGCTCAGCTGAACTGAAAGATGGGAGGAATAACTGGTTTTCCAGCGAGAGACACTGAAGAAAAGGAGACAGAGTGGTTCCAAAAATCTCCCTTTGCTCCTCCACAGCAGGAAAGGAGAATCCAGTTAGAAAGAGTTACTTCAAGTTTGAGAAGACTAAGCAGGTAAGATATTTTCAGTAGTTTCATTCAGTTATTACTGCAGTATGTCACACTCATGAGTCTTTGAAAGACCTCCTAAACGCAACATGAAATTCAAAACCCCTCAGAAGAATAAGGAGGCAAAAGAATTACACGAATATGACTTTTACCAGAAAAATTTATTTAAGGTTATGTACAGATTACAATAAACAGACTAACAGCTACGTTTTAATTTATTTCTTCTTTGTTAAAAGAAGAAACTAAAATTGGCAATGTATTTACTGAATTCTGGTCATCGTTACTAAGGATATTGTACTCTTAGGCATCCATGCGCACACAGACACTAAAGCAGAAGCCTCTTTTTGACCCTGATGGACCGTACGTGCATTAAAGTTTTTACTTAACATTGTACAAACTGCACTGGTCCCGTCCCTCCCCCCCCAATTAGCAGTTTCTCCTGATACTGTCACAGACTGCTGGAAAAGTGCCTTTTCCAGCTCCACAACCTGTGCAAGTTCTGGCCTTGCTTTTCATTCCACAGCAAGGAGACACGCCCCGGTGTGATTATTAGGGCAAACTTATCTTGGTTACTCTCAGCAAAGCTTCTGCTTTGTGCGCAGCATGTTCAAAATACAGCTAATATATATGCCCACTGGCTAGAGCGGGTGTGACTTTATCCCTCTTGCTCTGCATTCTGTACACAAAGCGTGAACGAAAGCATCGTGGCTTGGGCTGAACTGACCACCAAAGGGTGAGACATGCTCTCCCCCACCTCTCTCCAAAGAGAAGAAAGTAATTCAAGTTTTGGCATTTATATCACTTTAGTTAATACCATCCCAAGGCACGTTTGTGCTCTTTCCGATAGTCCCAATGACTGACTTTAGTAATGGTGTGTTCTTTGCCAAATACCTATGCCCATGCACATAAAACCTCTTCCTTCTAGAGCTCTTTCGTTCCATTTAGGAGAATAAATGTGGTGCTTTAATATTATAAATAATCCTGATGACACAGCTGCTATCTGATCTCCTAGTTTGCAAGTGCTGGAAATACAGCATCAGGAAGTTGAGGACAAATGCTTAAGTCTCACAGTAAATCTGAACTAACCTTTAAAATAGTTCAGGAGCGAGTATATTCCACACGACACCCCCCCCACCCTCACCCCCCCCCATGATTTTAACTAAAATAAAGCATCTGGACTGTTTCTGGTATCGCATACGCACAGAGCCACTGCACAGCCCCTATAGGAAATCATACAGCTCATCACTTTTCTGCCGTTTTACTTAAGTGCTGTCTGTCCTGGGAGCACTTCTGGGTCACACAGGCACGAAACACCGGCCTTTCTTGCAAGGCTACAAGTCTAAACACTTCACAGAGGGTCTGAGAAACCCAGCGTGCAGGAGAGGGCAGACAAAATCTCTGTTAGGGCTGAAGGAAGGCCCGAGCCTAGAGCGATGAAGTATCCATCACTGTTCTGGAAGAACCTTGTCTGCAACTACTGCTGTACCGTCATGACACACGCTCATCCTACGTGCACAGGCATCGCTAAGTACACAATCTCAACATGCAGAAGCCTTTCGCGAAGGAGGGGGAGAGGGGGAAAGAAGGAAGAGGCAAAAAAAACCCCCAAAACCACCAAAATAAGTTCTTACGGCTTTCGCATCTGTGGAGAACAAAACCTACCCATATTGCGAGCTGTACGGCATGGCCGTCTACCACCATTTTCTTCACTTTAAAATCAACACCTAAAGCGTAATGAGAAGGGAAGGCTCGTCAGAATGAACCGGCGAAGGCCCGCCCCCGCAGCCGCCCCCCCCCCAGCTCCGCCGACGGCAACCGGCGGCGCCGTCCCCGCTCGGGGCGGGCGGGTCCGCC
>VYZM01015020.1:57105-87817 GCA_013398915.1 Dromas ardeola | reverse complement strand
GAAGGTTTAGGGGCGTAGGAACGATGGCTGGGGGAGACCGAGGGTTCCTGTAAATGCTCGTCCCAGATGATTAGCTGGATCGACGTGGCGTTGTTAGGAGACGTGTTAAAGGGGAGGGAGTGGGGGTGGCAGCAGAATATGGTTCCCTGGTCCCCCAAAGATGGAGTTGAGCTTAAAATATAAAAAGGGACAAACGTACTGGAAAAGGCTGGAGGCCTGTAGAGGCGAATGAGCGAAATACTTACGGTTTGATAAAAGCATGGAGTGTTCGATAAGGTACTGAGCCTGTCTGAAGGGTGGTAGCTTCCCAAGGCTGCATAGCTGGTCTTTGGCGTTAACTAGGTATTGTGAAGCAAATGAAGGACTCGGTGCTGAGCGCTAAGGTCATCGCCTCCAAGGATTGTTGAACTGGAAGGATGATGCTCATAGGAATCAATGGAAACCTTTGTTTGAAGTCTTGTGTTGTACGTACAGTAGGTCTACCACATTAATAGCAATAACTGGGAGGGAGCCAGGAGAAGGATCTCTGTTGCAAAATGCTTGTTTAAACATATCTCATGTCAGTGTATTGACATTTTTTTCATCTATAGAAGGTGTTTATGCAAAGTAAACTTTGTTGTGCTGAGATCATGCTGCACTTTCACATGCTGAGTACTGTGTGCTCTTTGCAGTGTTTGTTTTGCAGGCTTTCTAGCCATGTTCTTCTTGTGCGTGTCCTCCTTCTCCACTGCCCTAGCTTTATTCTACTCAGTTCCAAGAAGCCGAAGGACAGTGTTGATTCCCATTTTACATATGAAGGCTTCTTTCTGTCATCGTCAAGTACTTTAAAGCTGACGGCATCAGGCTTAAATTTTGAAATAGCTGTAAAGAGTGCTCTAGCACTTTCCACATCCAGAACAATGTGAAGGCATTTAAAGTTAAGAAGATCGTTTTAAGACTGTGTTTTAGATGTATTCCAGTTGTTACCACAGCTTTGCTTGTTACATTCCTGAAAAATTACTGACAGTGAGGATCAGTGAGTTTTTGTTTTGCTGCTTATGACTGAAGTTGAATTGTCAGGGTGCCAGCCATTTAAAAGGTAGATAATATTTTGGACTAATTCTTTTATTTCCACAAGCATTCTTTTTCCCTGAAAAATCTTAACAAAAATATACATAAGAGAATGGAATGTTGTTTGTAAAGTTGGGAAGCTAAATAGTAAGAGGGTGAGAAACTCTTAATTTCCTAGCAAAGGTGATGTTTATTGATTCTTCCCAGAACCCATTCAACTTCTGGGTTGTTACTGTAATCTTTAATAGCATTTTTCATTGTTTAAAAAACCTGGGACAGTGTCTGCTCAAATCTTTTGAGTGTGTCCTCTTAAATGTTCTTAACTGTGAGTCATATATTAAAATATTTTAGTGGTGGAGGTGAAAAAGCAGCAGGGAGAAATGAATACCAAGGCTGTAGTCTGCTAAAGTAAGTTGATATCAAATCCAGTTTTGTTCGTTAGGAGGCAGTTGCCTGTGAATTTCTGTGTGACTGAGCATCTGAATTTTTATTTCCAGTTTATTCGAACACTGAGTGAAGTGAATGCGTATCACTTTTATTTTTTTAATTTTGCCCACCAGCATAGTAGCTCAGACATTTCTCTTGGAGCTCTGGACACTGGTGATTTTCCCTGATGTGAGTGAAATATAAAAGATTGTAGACTTGTATTTATATCCTTCCTGTTTCCTCCCTCTAGCTTCCTCATGCCAACATCACTAGATAATAGTTGTGTAATAGCTCTACATTTACAGTGTGTTCCACAGAGTGCCTTTCATGTGAAAGAGTGTTTAGAACTGCAAAGGGAAATCCCTTTTCCATAGCTGAATTGTGGTTGCTGCAGGAGTGGAAATGCTTCAACCATACTTCAATAGTTCAGCTCAGGGGAAGTAAATAGACTTCTTCAGCTGAATCTAGGGAAGCTGTTTAAGTGTACAAAGTAATACTTGAATATTCCCCCCAGTTCAATCCCTTCTTAAGGACAAGAAGGTTGCCAACTATTCCTCCTCCAAAGTGCTGTGGAATTATTTTAATAATAATTCAAAAAAAAAAAAGCATACTGATAGAGAATTATGCTAGTCTCATCTGAGAGCATGTAACATGAAAGCTGACAATTTAAAAACGAATGAATGCGAACGTTGTTATCGTAGTTCTTTGCTGAGATACTAATAAACAAGTGGTGACAGGAAGCTAGATAGTTCATCCGTATCTTTAGGTGTGTGAATAATTATTAAGCTGAACTAACAAACTGTATGGATTAAGACCCCCAAAAGTGGAAGATCTGAAAGCAAGAATGATCACTGTGAAAATATTCTTAACTGGACTGTTCATTGGCAAACAGTATAGCGTTAGCTGGGCTGCGACTGCTTTAAAAAACAGCAGATCAAAAGGAGAGCTGTAGAAGCACAGAACACTTGAGCACCTTCTCAGAGCTGCTGTTTGGCTTCTTTTGTTGGCAGCTGTGGCAGGGGAAATGCTAGCAGTAGATTTAATAAGATACTAATTTCTCATGGAAATACCACGTTTGCCTGATATTAAAGAGGGGAACAGATAGGAGAATCGGATTATATGAAGTGTACGTTGTTTCTATCCTGAGTCCACGGAATTGCAGAATAGCTGAGGTTAGAAAGGACCTCTGGAGACAGTCTAGTTGAATAGCCTCCCCTCAAAACAGGGTCAACAACAGCGGGTTGAGGGCCATGTCCAGACTGTTCTTGATTATCTCCAAGATGGAGATGCCAGCCTCTCTAGACAAACCTGTTCCAGTGTTTGACTGCTGTTACGGTATTAAAAAAAAATAAAATCTTCTGTTTACATGGAATTTTCTGTATTTCTATTTGTGTCCATTGCCTGTTGCCCTTTTACCAGGCACTGACTGGTGAGAGTAGCCTGGCCCTGTCTTCTTTACTCCCCCCATCAGGCAATTATACTTGTTGATAAGACTTCCCCCGAGGCTTTTTTTCTCAAGATTAAACAATCCCAGCTCTCTCAGCCTCTTTTCATATGTCAGATGCTTCAGTCTGTTAGTAAGCTCTGTGGCCTTCTGCTGTGCTCACTCTGGTATGTCCATGTCTCTCGTACTAGAGGCCCAGAACTGGACATAGCGCTTTGGATGGGTCTAACTCAGGCTGAGTGAAGGGGAAGGATCACCTTCCATGATCCACTGCCAGTGTTTTTCCTAACACAGTCCAGGATACTGTTGGCCTCCTTTGCTGCAAGGGCATATTGCTGTCTCATGGGCAGCTTGTCCACCAGGACCCCCAGGTTCTATTCTCCAAAGCTGCTTTCCAAGCTGTGGGTCTCCAGCATGTACTGGTTCGTGTAGTTTTTCCTTCCCAAGTGTAGGACTTGGCATTTCCGCTTGAATTTCATGAGGTTCTTGTTTGTCTGTTTCTTCAGCCTGTTGAGGTACCTATGAATGGCAATACAACCATCTGGCCTAGTAACACCTCTTCCCAGTTCTGTATCATCTGCAAACTTTGGAGGTAAATTCTGACCCATCATCTAGGTCACTAACAAAGATGTCAAACAGTTCAGGTCAACTTCTTTTCCCACGGAAGCAGAGAAGGTGCAAGATTAAATTTTTGCATAATTGGTTGCACTACTTTATTTTTTTCCTCTGTTTGTAAGTTTCACTATAAGTTGTTGGGTTTGAACATAGCTTTGTACTTTGATATTATGAGCCACAGAGTACTTGTGTCAAAGCTTTGAACATACAGCAGCAAAAGTTGTTCAGTGAAAGTGGTTCAGGCAGAACTTCAGAAGGATAGAAGTAACAGAACTTGTAACATCCAATGCACTGTCAGTACATCAATGAGCAAAAAAAAAAAATATATGGGGCCCTTCTAGTTGTTACCTGATTTGTAAAGTGCTTTTCAAGTAGAAGGTTGACACAATAAGCTAAAGCTGGATTTTGGTAACAGTCAGCTCAGTACTACCTCAATGTGTACACTATCTCACACTAAATCCACCTTCAGACTGGGTCCTCTGACTCACTGAGTGTGCATTGAAGGTCCATACCGAGCATTCGTGTGCTGCTGAATAATGCATTTCCTGTTTTGACACATCATGCGTGCATGTCAAACAAGCATGACATCTTTTGTACTGCTGCTGCTGTTCTGCGCTGGGCTCTTGGCGCCACTGGGTTTTGAGAAAAATCTGATGCTGACAGACTTCAGAAGTTTGACTTTGGAAAGCAGCTAAAGTAGGAGTTGGCTCCTGTGGGAATTCGTCTGTTTTCCACCCCTGCCCACTCACTATAAGACACATTTTAAAGTGATTAATGAAGGAAGAAAACACAGTAAAAGGCAATAAGTAACAGCATGGCCATGAGCTAGAGATGTTGCTTGATTATCAGTACTCCATTGTGTAGGAAAATACTTTAAGAAAAATACTCTCAAACATTTTACAGAAGACCTCCTGTTAGTATCTTTAAAGTGAATACTTATCTGATGTTCCAATTCATGGTTGCAGCATACTTGATTTGTAGTGTTTTCACAGGGCAGTGCCCTGTGATCTTTTGATTTTGGTTTGTGTATGTTTTCTAGTATAGAAATAATATGTTTCTGTAGTAGCTAACATGTTGGGGTCTTTAAATGTTGACATAAAGCAAGAACATCTGTGAAATCTTTGATTCTTTGCATAGCAAATGTTTTCCAAGAGAGTAAAGATGAGCTTCAAACATTTGCTAGATATTGTAATAGGAGGAAAATACTTCACAACTTAGAGTGATAAGAGTGGAGCTCTTAGTGTCAGACACACAGTGTCAGTTTTTCTTACCTATCTAAACCTCTTCCCGTGTTCTTTCAATTTAGTAGCTCCTATATTAATCAGCATAATAGTGCTCATTTTGAGCCCACGGATTTAAGGAAGTACTGTTTTGGCAGATGGGTATTTGCTATAAGGGTATGCTGGCAAAATTATTCAGTCCTTGTAAACTTAAGAAACTGCCTTCACTGTACGCTTGGCCCCCATAGCTTACAGCCTGAAGATACACTATATAGGAAGTATTTGCTAAATCAGAGTGTGAAATACGTTATATTACTTGACTATTTACAGTACATTATTGCTTATTTAAATAAAGCAAGCTTTTGTTGAGCTATCTCTATTTTGATAACCCGTAATTTAACTGTTTCACAACCTACTTTTGATTCACCTCAGCTTCTTTTTGAGTGCTCTTGAGTTGTAAACTAGTGAAAACTAAAGTAAAACAGATAATATATTGAGTAGAACTTTGGTCATTCATATATTCTGATACAGGTCTGCTGAATCAATAATCCTTAATTATTTGCCTTAGGAAAAATGCTGTCGCTTCATCTGGGATAAGTTATTTTGGGAGCAATCTGATTGGAAATGGGATCTCTAGCCCAAAGGCTCCAGCCAGTTTCATGGTGTCTGGACTGTGCAAACACACAGGAGGACAACGACCTCTTCCATTTAAAGATGTGATACTGTGATTAAAATGAACAAATATTTGGAGAAGAAAGAAGGATCAAAACAAATGAAGGGACTTGCTCAGGACACAAACCTGCTGTGTGACCTTAGCTTAGCGATTTGACCATTTTGGGCAGGGAGGAATGCTTAGGTTTTTGTTAGTACTCAAGTATTTCTGCTAAAAGGAGAAAAGTGAAGAAATTTCTTTTGAGGCATTAGTCCAAGATGGCAGCTATAAACAAGTGTAGTGAAAATGACTGGTCTGTGATGTCCCTAGTGTGGCTTTAGACAGGACTCTAAAATGGCTGTCAATTTGCTTACATAAGGCTGTAAGACAGGTTTATATAACTGTAAAATGGCTTTGTAAAGCATTTAATTTTGTTGTTCAAAGCCTTGTTCAAAAGTTTGTAGTGTATTCAATAATAAGTTGCTAGCAGTTTGTGTAAAAGGATAATATTTTGAAGGGTTAGAATTGTTTCTGTTGAGTAAGTATGTGTGTAGCAGATGGATAGTCCAAGAATTTTTGCTGCTAATTCTCTCCTGTATTGAAGTAGCAGCTTTGAATATTATAATGATATTTTCTTTCTAGACACAGCTGCTCTAGAATATACAGTGCTGTCTTCCTGAGTTGTAAAACTGACATGTTTTTAACTAAGGAAAACTACGAAGCTATACACTTCAAAAACATTGAAACTGTTTTGAAAAAGAGCTATTGTGGTTTTTTTTAAATCCAAACGATCTGCCACTGCATTTAGGCTTATGAAATTATTTTGTCTGTTTTGATCTCTATCTCTTCAAGAGTTTATGTGAATTCTTGTACTGAATTAAACCTAAATCTAGCCATTATTCTAAACCTGTTATTCCTGATATATACTACTTTTCCTTTCTTTAACTTTCTTTTCCTTTTCTGATTTTGCCTAGAACAAGGAAAAAAAATTACTATTTCCAGGGTTTGGTAAGAGCTACACATCAGAAGAATTCATTCTGTGAATAAGTGGTGATAGAATTTACATTTTGGATGAGTTCAGTGACAAGTAATGATGCCATCTCAGTTCTGAAATAATCCAAGAGTTATAGAGGAAGAAATGCAATGTATAAAAATAAAGAATTTCAGTAATTCTGTATGGAAATGCTTAATTGTTGTTCGTTTGAGGGAAAACTTGCAATAGTTTGTTGTACCCTGCCTCATTTTTTCAAATGGCATCATGTATCGTACATGTTTGGTTGAAGGTAAGCATGGTGATCTAATTTAGTCTCAAGGAAGCAGCTTAATGCTCCAAGGTGTTTCTTGCTGGGTTTACCTTCTCTTGACACAATTTGTTTACTAAAACTATTTAGGAGATGCTTAATTTTTCTTCCGTATTCCCACACTTCCTCTTTTCTCTTGCATAAAGTAGAACTGAGTTGTCTTTGCTTCTATGTTTTTTGAAAGAAAGTTTCATCACTGCACTTCTCACGTTCTTTTCCGTGCCTATCTGCGGCTAGGTTTAATTTCATATAAGGGTGCAATATGTGGCATTTGAAAAAGCTTACTTATACCTCAAAGTCTTCAACTGAATTATCTTGGAGACCTGTAGATTCATACAAATCTCTGGTGCTTTTCAGGTGTTATAAGCTAACACAATTGACGAGAGGAAGCACATCATTTTTCTGACCCTTGAAAGGAGAGCATAGTTCTGTAATGGTTCCCCCCACCTAACCTGGTAGGACTATTATTTTATTTTTCTTGAAACTTTTTTTTTCTTCTCACTAGTTATCTGACTTCATGTGCCTGAAAATATTTTTTAAAAATCCATTTCAAATTCCCTCCTGCCCATGATTCAGTTCATTTGAAAAGATACACAATGTAGGTATTTGTGTTTAAAAAAAAAAATATTCTGTTTTATGTGGCAAGGAGTTGCTTTCAGTATGAGACTGTAACGTTTAAGAAGGGTGATTCACACAGACATCAGTAAAATCAGAATGTATAGTTAAAACTTCCCTGCATATGAGCTGGTACTGCTGTCAAGTTAGACCTGATTAATTTCTTTCTCCAAAATACAGGAGGAAATTGAAAACCTACGTACACGATGTTTGTTTCTGTTGTCTATACTGTTTTCTGTGAAAATCATTTTTTAGCAAATAAACCTTTGAAAATTCCTGTTAATGGGAGGCTGGGGAATGATTTCACCGCTTTCACCACTAAATAATTCTTCCTTCAATTGTGATGACTTTTTTGAAGTATCACTCATACTCTGTAATTTCCAACAACTAAATGATAGCTATACAAACTGTCTTTTACTTTCTATTTCTTTCTGCTACATCTGAACTAGTTTCCTATATGCAGTCACTGTGGTGTAGAAACTCTTTTTTATTAACGTTGTGTTTTGAAATAGATTGTTTTGGTTTTAGTTTCCATTTTTATCTGGAATTCTTTAGTCTTGAATCTGCATAAGTGAAGAAGGAATCTAGCCTGTGTTGTAGCATGTGACCTGATAAGTTTGAGAACTGGTGTGCTAAAGGTCTAGTGTAAGGCTAAAGACTTGTGGTGGCATGAGGCTTACATTTTTCACAAAACTTCAATTATGAAATAAACACGTGCAGTTCAGTCTTTCAGTGTTACCGTGTACCAGTTAGGAAAGCTTGTGGGCAGCATCAGGCTGGTATTTAAAGTTTCATGCAGTAGCCATTACACTTTGGCCTAACATGCGACACGTCTAAAGGAGCAGAAATGCAGGATGTAACACTTTTTATAAGTAAGCTTATTTGGCTTAGGGAAAATCTTTCTCCTGTGTCCAGTGCTGCGCTTAATTCTCTGGAAATTCTCTGATACATGCTGGTAAACAAATTTTTCCTAAAGTAGTCTGAGGATTTTTTTTTGGATGGCTGTGGAAGAAAGACAAAGTAGAAGACTTCGTTTCAGTACTTCTACTTTCTAAGTAAAATTTTAGTGAGATTCTTAATACATATAATTGATTTTTCCCTTCCAACCAATGGCTTATTCATGCAGAAATACTATCCTGACTAATCAAATATGGAATAATATACATCAGTTAACGTGACTTTTAAAAGGGAAAGTCCTGCCATGCAAAGATATTGAACTTCTATATTGAAAAAAAAAAAAAAAGATGGTGGCGGAGTTGGTAGATAGTTTATTTATATTACTGAATGTTTTTTTGAAATAGCCCTTACCAGGAACTCTTGAAAGAAAGAAGACAGAAGTCCTTATGTGGATAGGTAACTGGCAAGATAAGAAAGAAACATCACGATTTAGGAGCCAACCTCTGTAATGGAAGAAGGTTAGTGTTAGGGTTCTGCTGGCATCTCTGCCAGTACTGCTGATGTTCAGCTGTTTGAACAGCCTCGAAGAGAGAGTGAGTGAGCGCTGAGATGATCCACTTTCCTTGATGGTACTAAGATATTTGAGATATTACAGATACAACCCAAGTGTGAAACATTAGAGAGGAATAATGAGAGACTGAATGGATATTAAAATAGATTAAATTAAATATAGACAAGTGTAGTGTGATACAGTTTTTAGGTACGGTAGGAAGAAAAACAGTTCTAATCTTACATATGCAATATCTGAGTTGGAAATGATCATCGTTGCCCAGTGGGATCTTGGAGTTTTAGTGAGTGTTTCCTGGGAATGATCAGGTTAATGTTTACAAACTTAGGATGGAAGTGTTGGGAAAGGGAAGAATGGAGAACCTCATTAGGTGGCAATGAAAATCCGTGGTTTCTTATTCTCTCAAGTAGTATTGAATTACTCTTATTTTCTCCCTTCCCTCATCCTGAAAAAGGATGTAGTAGAACTGAAGAATGTCTACAGAAGGGCAAGAATGATTAGAGATATGGAATGGCTATCTTCAAAGAATGGTTTAGGAAGAGCCTCTTCAATCTCAAGAGACATGAGAGACGTAGAAGAGAGTGAATGTTCCCTTTTTTCTTCCAAAAGAAGAACAAAAGGGTTT
This sequence comes from Dromas ardeola, assembly GCA_013398915.1. Taxonomy (NCBI): domain Eukaryota; kingdom Metazoa; phylum Chordata; class Aves; order Charadriiformes; family Dromadidae; genus Dromas; species Dromas ardeola. Next base: position 78,404 of record VYZM01015020.1, on the reverse strand, counting down.
CAAATTAGGCTAGCAGTTGACAAGCAAAAACAAGGAGTGTTTCTTCACACAATGCATGAGGGTATGAAATGTCTCACCACAGGATGTTGCAGTACTAAAATTCTATGGGTCAACAACAACCATCAGAGTTCATGGATGAGAAACATCCTGTGTTGTTTCTACTATAAAACTCCCACCTCTGGCTCAAGAAATCCAAAGAGACTATTTGGGATCAGTAACTTTATATTCTTGCCTTTTTTTTCAAGTGCCACCCCTTTCTAGATGATGTCAGAGAAAGGATGGTGACAGAGGAGGGACTTTTGGTCTTACCTGATATGGCCATTCATATCTTCGTGTGGAGATGAGTTTGGTGTCTAAATTAGCAATGGGGATCTATGACCCAGTCTCTCTCTAGATGAATGCATAAAATTAAAGTAAGAAGGGACCTCTGCAGACAGTGTAGTTCAGGCTTCTGCTCAAATCTGGGCTAACTTCAAAGCTAACTTGATTTTCTCAGGGTCCTGCCTAGTTCTGAAAGTTTCCCAAGGGTGGAGATTTTAACCCCTTCTGGGCTGCTGTTTCAGTGCTTACCAACTCTCCTGGTTAAAACACTTTTTCCTTATGTCCCTCTGGAATTATCTTGGCTGCCAGTTGTCAACTCTGCCACCTTCCTTTTTGCTCTGCAACTCTGAGAAAAGTCTGATGAGCTCTTATCTATGACCTTCACCTTTAGGTAGTGGAAGACTTCTATCAGATTGTGCTGCTCCCGATTCCCTGTAACCTTCTCTTCTACAAGTGAAACAAGCCTTCCTCTCTCAGCTTCTCCTTGCATTTTGTATCCTCCAACCAACTAACCATTGTGGTGGTAGCCATCTGGATTCTTTCCAGTTTATCAACATCTCTTCTTTTGTGGGGGAAAGGAAGCTGGGAGAGTGCCCTGAAGGCCGGGCTCAGTATTCCAGATGAGTCTGCATGAGTGCTGAGCATAGAGAACAATCACTCTTCTCAACTCACTGCCTTTAGTCTTGCTAATGCAGCCTAGTATGGGGTTAACTTATATTGCCACAAGAGTCTGCTGCCACAAGATTCATGTCCAACCTGCTGTCCATCAGAACATCTACATCTTTTTCTGCAGAAGTGGTCCTAGCCAGTTATTCCACAGCCTGTGCTAATGGATGTGGTGGTTTTGTGCCAGGTGCAGGACTCTGTTTTCTGCATTATTTGCATTTCATAAAGCTCTTTGTGTGTTTCTCCAGCTTGTCATATCTTCTGAATGGCAGCTCTGCCACCCAGCATTATCAAGCACTCCACCAGCTTGTTGTCCTCTGTGAGCTTTCTGATTGTGTGTTCTGTTCCATAGTGCAGGTAGTTGAAGAAGGCATGTATGTTGGAACTGATAACATTCCTTGTGAGTCAAGCAGAACTTGTAATTGGCCAGCAGGTAGATTTTGAACCACTGGTCAAACAGTGTTGTCAAGCAAATCTACTATGGCTATTCCCAGTCAACTTTATGAGCTTGGAAATGGCTTCCATCTGATTTTTTTTCCCATAACTTTCCCAAGAACTGAGATGAGGCAAACCAGCCTGAGTATCCATGATCTTCCATCTTCTCTTTTGGAAGAGAGGCAAGAAACTTTTCAGTCATTGAGGACTTTCCTCATTCACTGTGACAATTCAGAGATGATACGAGCTTTGCAGTGTCATCAGTGAGCACTCTCCCTTCTGGTCCCATGTACCTGTATATCTTCAGCTTGCTTTAGACTTGTGTGAATACTACCTCGCCCCCCAAGACTCGGTTGCTTATACATCATCAGGAAGGCTTAGGAGAAGACTTTATCAGTAAAGACAAAGAAGGCTTTCTGTTGTCCATTGTTGCTAGGTCGCAAACTCAATTCTGTAAATGATTTTTCTTATCCTTCTTATGCTGCTCACCTCTCTATAAAGCCCTTATAATTAGAACTGCTTATTACTGTGAACACTAGCTGAATAAAGTGGATGTATGTGTTGGCCATGATGGCAGGGAGTGCTGGATTTCTAGCTGTGACTCAGAATGCTTTTCTTCCATCGTGGCTGGAGGACTAGAACACCTCTGTGAAGAAGATCTTGCCACAATTCATATTTCTTTTGTTATCTTTTACTTTCTGCCAGGCAGAGATCCCTTCAACAGTGTATGTCTTCACTTTGTTTGGAAACCCCTGGTGCTGGGTGAGTGACTGTGTCATGAAAGCTGCATGAGTATGCATTGAGTATGCATCAAGGCTAAAACATTGCCACATTCTTGAGGTGCCATTAAGCTGCTTAGTGGAATTCAAGGTGCTAAAACCAGCATAAGAAGTCCAGTCTGGTTGTCTGATTCCCACGAACTTAAATACCATTGAAGTAGTGGAGATTTTTAAGCTTTGGTCACTGTAATTAATGAACTTCTGTGAGGGCAAAATGTTTTGCTTTCTGCTCTCCCCTTCTATATTGTTAAAGGCTATAGATGATATGTTCTCATGGCATGCTTTTTAAAGCCAATTTTCTCTGAGCCTGTAGAGAAAAGCATCTATATATGTTTCTATATATTCAGTTTATGGATGGAGTACCAAGTGTGCGTGTAGGTACATTTAGAAAACCTTAAGAAGAAAAGAAAAATTAAGTATCATTAAAATGTTGGTAATGAATGTAAAAACAAAGGTAGATGTGCATTGTGGGATGCCGTGTAGAGGATTAGCTGGTTTAACTTGATAATATTTATATTTCTTTAAATATTTTTAAGACTAATAATAAATACTTGGGAAGTATATACAGTTTGCTGATCATCAGGATACAATATATGCAAGCAGTTAATGCTTGCTTTTTTCCAGTTATAATATGTATTCAGAAAAAATCAAGAAAATGGTATCACTTAGTAATGAATGGCTTACTGAAAATTTTATTTTGATGGAAATACGTTTAGTAGATAACATCACTATATTTAAGGGTATTTCAAGTTAAAATTGATGTGGCTTATTGAAAGAAATATTACCTGCAGTTGCACAATTTGATCAGTTTTAGCCACTCATGATTTTAGAACTAGTCAATCTTGCCTTGGTACATTATTTGCAGTCATGGGCTGGAAGAGGACTGTGTTTGTGCTGAAGGCCAGAGAGTTAACATCACAGTTGAGTTCCGAAGTGTAAGCTTAAAAACTGCCTCTGACGTTCTTAGCTCTGCTGTTCTCCACTCCCTCCACTCAACTGAACCACCAAGGTATAGCTCTCATGGCAGTCCGTCCTCCTCTTCCACCAGTTCAAGCTTTTAGACCCAGAAGAATCTTCTCCTAAGTCTTGCCTCAACAGCTAGAGGTTGTTGAAGCATGTTCTGGGACAGCGTACCAGAGTTTTCTGGCTTTCTAAAACCAGAGTGAAGTAACTCCTGAAAATACCTGGATCAGGTTATTCAGTTCTCTGCCTTGCTGTTAGCATTTAGCACCTAGAAACAGTCACGCTGCACTTGCAGAAGCCTCCAGTCAAGGAGACTTTCCTTCATATCACGATAGCAAAAATTTGATCTTGAAAAGCTTGTGTTACTGTAATTTTACCTCTTGTGTAGGCCGTTCTAACTTAAGTCAAATTCCTTTTCATTATGTTTAAGTTTGACCTATTTTAGTACATGCTTAAGTTGAACAGTGTGTCTGCAGCTGTGGAAGCTGATGAACAAAAAAAGCAGAATCTATTTAGTAATACTGGATTTAAATGCCCACTAATATTTTACGTCTTTCCTTTGTATCCTCTTGTATGCTCATGGTATGAGCCAACTGAGGTGTGGTTTTTCAAGCTGAGTAGGACAAGTTGGTATTGTGCTTTTACACAATACCTTCTGGTCAGTTCTTGCTGCTTTATTTCAAATTTTTTCAATGTTTTGTAGCTGATTATCCTTCTTCCCTTAAGGTAATGCGTCCCTAGGCTGAGTTCTGTAGGCCACTCTTGACCTTAAAGAATAACTGTGTAATCCGGGCTCGGTCACAGAATGGTACTGGCAGTAAAAATTGGAAGTCTCTAATAGGCTTGTGGCAGCTAATGATGTGTAAATTTTGCATCTGTCTCTTAGTCCAAAAAGTTTGGTGTCTACTGTTTTATCATTATAGTACCTGAAAATAAAAGTGAACCATAATTAAGAATTTTTAGAATGACATTTTCCAGAGCATTGTTTTCCTTCCTTCCTTCCATTTACTTTCATTATTGGAGGAAAAAAAAGTAAACTTATTGGTACTTTAACTTCTGAAGAGTTCTGTGGTAACGCAAACCAATGCTGGGGAGCAGAGGCTGTTTTGAAGAGTAGGAGCTGTACAAGTAACAAAAGAACCAGCAGATCAAGATGCAGAGTCTAGATAAGATGCTTTCTTGCTAAGGAAGGTAGTGGTTGCAATTTCTTAACTTTGGCATTCATAGAATCTAGTTTTGTAAAGTAAGTGTAACAGCTGTACTTGGATGCAACTTACAAATCTTCTCTAAAAACTGCCGTCTCTATAGTAAGGAACAAGTGCCCATGCAAATTATGAAAAACTCACTTGTAAAGACATTTTTCAGTTTCAGTTGTGCAAATAATTTTATTGTACCTTTAAAGTCGTTTCCGTTGTTATGGTACACTAACATTATGTTTAGCAATATATTTATTTGTATTGACTTTCAGAGTATATGGTAAAACAGTTCAGCCCCTAGTGTCTTTTACAGAGGATGTTCCGATCTTTTCTGGGGGAGGGGAAAAAAAAGGATAAAACAAGATTCAAAAACCTACTGCACCTAGACACAGTTAAATGATATATAACGATGCCAGCTGAAATTGAAAGTCCAATTGTTCTAAATGTCATATGAACACAGACCATGCCAGAAATTTGCACACTAAAGAGACAGAGCATGGGAACGGGAAGTGTTATTGCTCTTGTGTGCAGATAAGAAACTAGGGAAAAAGGAGATTAAAGCTAAGATTTTTTTTTTCAAACTGACTGGATCTGTGTGTCTAGTTCAACTGACTGCTCAAAATGTGACAAAAACACTTTTTTGTGGTCAAACAGATACTTCAAATCAGTAGTAGCTTCTGAAAGTCTTGATTGATGTAGCTTTTCACTGTGGTGTGGAAAGCTCATTAGCAAAGTACTTGCAGAAATTAAGTTCAGTAGATGGAAGTAACTGAAGGAAACATAAATAGTAAGAAAATGCGGGGGAGGGCGTGAAGGAAGAAGTTATCTGAATGCTGTCTGGCATCAAGTCTTGGACTTGGAAGCAAGCTTCCATGTTCAAAAGCATGAGATGTCAAAATAATGTCCACCCCCAAACACTCATTCTATCTGTGGGGCTTTAAAACCTTTTATCATCTTTTTGGAAATGGAGAAGGGAAATAAGAGCTAAATATGGAATAAAAGATGGTTATACAGACAATTAACTAGGTATTGAAGCCTATTAATTGTGGTGTTTTATGTGGTTTGAGTTTTGAGGGGGTGTGGTGCTAGGATTTTAGGGGAGGGGATGTATAAGGAAAATAATTGTTTTAGCTTGATACTTGCTGTGGTAAAGGCGGCTTCTGTCATTTGTTTAGGTCTTAGTTTGAGTGCCAGAAAGCATTAAATAGATCATTTCAGTCTTTCTGAGAGAAAAAGGAGCCCTTTCATATCTTATCAGGAGTATCTTTGTGTTATACTTCTGCTACAAATAAGAACAACCTCTTGCAGGTCATACAAAGTCTTGGAAAGCAAGTTTTTTGGCTCATCTTCTTTACTCTGAACCTATACATTTTATCAGTGCACCTCTCATTGTGAATTGCAATGGTTATGTAGTAACCTCTCCTAACAGAGCCCAAAAGGAGTGCGGACCCTGGAGATACTTTCTTGCATGCAAATGATTAGAAGGAAGAAAATGGAGGCAATCTTGATATAATTGATTAGAAGTGATATACTTGAAAGATACGTAATCAAACATATACGTGATACGTACCAAACAGAACACTGATTTGCATTTCCTATTTTACCTTTAATATGTGTAATCTGATTGCTAGCTAAATTGTGCCTTTGATTAATGGAAAAGCAATCAAGATTATCATAACTACCTGAAGGAACTTCTCATGGATTTTTTTCAAGATAAAAGAAAAGGATGAATTAAGTGTATAACACTGGAATGTTTTGAGTTCTAAAATTCCTGTTTCCATGGAGTGATAGAACTTCCTGTCTAAAGTGCTGATGCTGTCACTGTAGTGGAAGCAACATGATGGGAGGAGCTTAACATTTACTGTAAGTTTTTCCCAAATCGTTCAGTACCCTAAAATTTGATCAGGCTGTAGACTGCTCCCATATATGTGTCCTTAATGGCCATCAGTAGCAGTTTTGATATGGCTGTCCCATAAAGGCGTGGGACAAGTAGGAGACCTCTAAGACTGGGTAGTCTCTAAGCCGAGGAATGGAGCCTTAGAGGAATTTAACAAGCTTAGTTAAAAAAGCCTACACTGTATGACTAAAAGAAAACTTACATGGAAGTCCATTCCTACTGGAATTAATATTAAAAAGTAGTCCTTCATGGGCAGATATAGGTAGGAGGCCTGTTAGATTTCCTGAATAACCGTTAGTGTACCATGTGTAAATTTTTCAGTAACCAATATGTGTTATACATGCTTTCTCAAAGACAATTTTCTCTTCTTCTGTGAACTCCTGGAGGAAAGAAATGTAAACTTGAAAAGCCATGTTCTCATGGGTGATCTCTTAGTTGTAGTTAACTTGTAGCTTTCCTTTTTTAGATACACATCATTTGTCTTTGCTTTCTGTTCTCCCTGAACTATTCCCATCAGTGCTTGCTGCAGTCAAAGTAGGATAGGTGAAACTGGTATCAGAAAAGAATCTACCAGCTTTTATTTCCTGTCACTGTTTTTTTTTTTCATAATCTTTGAAGTGTTAGCTCCTTTCTGAGAGGGCTTAAATAAGGGCTTTGATGTGAGAACTACAGTTCAGTGTCCTCTAGTGTCCTGAAACCTAGGTGTTCTGACTGCATCAAATAAAATCATCAGTCTCTCTAACTCTAGAAGATCTGACTTTTTTAATACAGAAATTCTAATGACTTGATATTTCTCATTTAGGTGCCATATGAAACACTGAACAAACGGTTTCGAGCTGCACAGAAAAACATTGATCGAGAGACTAGCCACGTTACAATGGTTGTGGCAGAGCTGGAGAAGACGCTGAGCAGTTGTCCTGCTGTGGATTCAGTTGTTAGTCTCCTGGATGGAGTAGTTGAAAAACTCAGTGTTCTGAAACGAAAGGTAAGTAGTGTTCTACCTTGTGATTGCTTTGTCTTTACAAAGTTAACAGAAATAGTTTTCTGCAGTGCTGTTTGCTTGGTTATTCTTTGCAAGATACAAATATTACTGGCACTGTAAACAAAGGCCTTAGAATGCACAACGAAACACCAAAACTTACTGCATCTTGCTTCACTGTGCTTATGAAATGACTTGGTGTTCCATCACTAAGTTTGACAAACCTCTGTTGACAGGTAAAATTAATACGTATTTATAGTGCTGAAAAGGAATTTCTCTACTCACAGAAAAGAAATAGTAGCAAAATGAATTGATCTGTGTCAATTCCTGCTTGTCTAATGGAAAGGTTTGTGCGTTTGCACTAATCGATCACTTGAGGAGCAACAATAGGTGGAAGATGAATCTGAAAAATGTTTAAACTCCGGGGGGAGAGTGGGTGGGTGTAGTTGTATGCAGTGTTGAGGCTTCTTTGCAGAAGAAAGTGCTAGTTGTCCTATTTTTTATAAGCACTAAACTTCCAAGTTGGAAGGTTCCTAGGGAATATTACTAAAAGCATTTTAAGCAAAGTTTAGCAGGATAACTTGCTTCTAGCTGTTATGCTTGAATGCTTGTATGAAATACAGCCAAACTTTCATGTGTTTACCACCTCTTTCCAAGAAGAACGAGTTAAAAACATAAACTATATAGCATAAGCCATCCTTATTTTGGATGGGAATATTACTCATCCTGAGACTCATCAGAACGCTCACTTGAAACAAATCTTGCAGAAAAATGAAAATAGCTCTGTTGCCTGGCTTTAGAGCAGCACTTCTCCGAAAATAAATAGATGAAGCAAATGGTAGCAGAGTCATTTCATTAAAACTTAAATGAAATAACCAATAGATATAAATCTTGAGACTATATTAAGCGACGCGTCAAAATACCTTGGAGGTTTGTAACATGAAAATAACACTGTCATGTATGTTGATTTGGGGTTTTCTGCTTGAACAGGTTAGCTAGGTGTTGAAAAGCTGTTCTGCAAAAGACTTCATAAATCTAATTGCTATTTTCATCTTTCGTTTGTGAGACTTAGAGGTCTTGAAAGATATGTTTTCTTCAGTTCTCTCTTACAGAAAGAAATTACTGCTATTTCTGAAAGAGGTGTTAGATTTTGCTTGTAGGTGTATAGTAATGATGTGGAGGAGTAAGTTATTTACTTGTTAAATCTTTGCTGACTGCGGGGGTGTGTCTGAAGGCATTGCTGAATGTTTTGGGTGCAAGGCTCCATTTCAGTGTAATTGCTCATTTGTTTTTCACTGCCTGAAAGACTGTGGGGAATCTTATAGCTGCTCAGAAGGAACAAAAGGCAAAAAAAAATCTGTTTAACAGTAAAAGTCTTCTGAAATAGAAGAGTCTTGTTTCTGCTCCAAACCCTCAAATCCAACTGTCTTCTCTGTAATCTCTGCCCCGAGCAAAATGATTGTTTTCTTTAGGGCCTTCGGACCCATGTGGGATCTCTGTTTCTTCCTGTGTTTAGACAAGGATCTGATGAACTGCTGAGATGGCCATAATAGAATTAGATGGTTCCTTTATTTAACACCTTAATCACGCCTAAAAATGAGCTTTTGAACACAGCAGGTTTCTTGGGTTCTGAAAATGATCCTGGGGAAACCTAGGCCTTTGTGTTTTCTCTTTTGTATCCTGTTTAATATGCTTGTTCCCTCAAGTTCTATTAATGTCCAGCACGGCAAGTCCAGATAGACTTGCTTCAGAGGGTTTTGAAAAGGATCTGTAGCCTTTCTGAATGCACTAGAAGGATCAAAAAACCAGCAAGAGCTGTGTAAGTCCAGATACAAAACCATACAAGGAGAGCCTTTTGGAATGAGAAGGGATTCAACCTTTGTGCCCGCTTGCCTTGAATTCTCCTAGTTGTATTCAGAATAATTCTCGAGGTTGCCTTGACATCTGATAATACTGCAGACATCTAACAAGTGAAAGTGAGTTTTGGCTTGAGTTAGTATTTTCTTGCTGAATAGGAAAAGGCTCGGTTATGACTTAAAATAATGATCTCCAAACCATACATTACAAAATAAAGCTTAATTTGGTAATAGAAGTAACTCAGATTTCAGTGATAAAAATAACTCAGGCTATAGACGTTTACATAAAATTTAGTAAAAAACTGTCGCGTAGGGTTTCAGATGCTTGAATTTGGTATCAAGGACCAGATCAGAGTCAGGCTTAATTGGGGCTAATGCCTGATAGGCTGTTCTTGCACAAGTTCTCATGTATTTCACTTTGCTTATCAAATATTGTTCCTTCCAGAAGTCATCTGTAAATAAGCATGCATGGTGAAAGCAATTAGAATCAACCTGTGCTTCTGGAGCTGGAACTGTTATCCAGGGATGATACTGTAGCCTGAATAGTTTGAGTACTAGGAAGGTAGCTGTGCCAGCACAGAGTGCAAAGTGGGCTGTCAAAAGCCAGCCAGGTTATTTGATTTGTGCTTGGCTGGCAAACCTGCATGGACTTTCCTGTTGCCATAGCTATGCAGTTTTTCAAACACAAGCCAGCAAGTTTAAAGTCACCACAAGTATGGCAACTCAACCTGAAATTGCATCACTAGTGATTTATCACAGATGGGAAAGATATTAAGCCTCCATTGTCTTCTGGTTTGCTTTTACCTTAGCAAGCATATAAAAGCACTGCGAGCTTTCTTGTGTTCTGTAGCCTGGCATGACCCACAATTGTCACGTACTGTATGCTGAGTCAGATAGCTTTGGATTACGTTATGTCTGTAATAAAATTGCTTGTTAAAATTTGCAGCATAACTAATCATCCATATAACTTCAAGGTTGAAGGATAGTAAGCATGACCTGAGTGTGTGTTTTTAATTTAAAAAAAAAAAAAAATGTTGTGGAGGTATTTGGCGGGGGGGGAGGGGGCGTGTTTTGCACTGGACATGCCAATATGTTAGTTTAAAAAAAAAAAAAGTCATTCTGCTTCCTCCGGACAAATTTATTTTTCTAAGTAAGGCTTCTATACATATTTCCAGAGCAGTAGAGGTGAGTAAAATAATACCTGACTAAAAATAAAGCTGATAATTTTTTAAAAACTAGTCTAAGATCCTTGAATTAAAGGTGCCAAGAAGCCAAATGTTTATATGAGTTTTCATAATTGCATGACTGATTAGAATGGCTCCAGTGTATTAGAAGTAATGTGGGTTTACTCTGCATCACTCCTCAGTAGAACTAATCGAGTAGGACAGCCGCTTGAGGAAGAAGCCATGCATAGGTTAGAGGTGGAAATTCATGATTTTCAACTGTTTGGACCAGATGACTGCAAACCTTCAGAAAGCTCTTTGCAGAGCAGTTGGTGCTGTAGTTGATACGTTGCTGTTCTCAGACTACCTGCACGTTAAGCAGAAAAATGTATATGCTCATAACATCAAATAAGTTGAAATTTATTTATATGCAAGAATATCTCAGAACTGGACCAGCCACGCTGAAACATATGCACTGCCATAGGAAATATCTTTCTAAATAAAAAAAAAACAAAAAAAAAACAAAAAAAAAACCGCTATTGGGAGTAACTGTATGGTATGTAAAGAATGCTTACAAACAATTCTTTCTGTATTTCGCTTTAAAGGCAAATTGAAAATATATAGCTCTTATTTGTTCCTCTTAATTTTTACTTTTTAGGCAGTTGAATCAATCCAGGCTGAAGATGAAAGTGCAAAACTTTGCAAACGTAGGATTGAACATCTGAAAGAACATAGTAGTGACCAGCCAGCTGCTGCAAACATGTGGAAGAAGAAACGTATGGATCGTATGATGGTGGAACATCTTTTACGCTGTGGCTACTACAATACGGCTGTAAAACTAGCGAGACAAAGTGGTATTGAGGTTGGTAGCACTGTGCACTAATTTACTAACGAAATGGTAGTAAAGAGGAAGTTGGCAAATAATAACAAGCTGCTTTATCCCTTTATCAGCTATTTTTATGTATTAGCATGCCTTTGTTACTAGTGTTTATCTGTTAATCTTTCTAGGCCTGAGTTTGTTCTCATTACTTGGCATAAATTGTATTTTAATTTATTAAATAAGTCAAAATTCAAGGCATAACTTTTAGTCACAAATTAAATGCTTTTAGATAAACACCTTGCCCTGTTAAAATAATTCTCAGATGTCATACAGAATTTCTTGTTAGAGGCCTTTAGGGTGCTGATTAAGCAGTTGGTGGAGCTTCCCATCTGTCTAGCCACACTTAGATGGTATCTGTAGGTGACCAGATGAGCAGAACAGCCCATGCTGACTGCACGAACAACTGTTTTATTGTATCATCCTATTTAATGCATCAAGAGGAAAGCTGGTTTATACTTTGGAAAACAAATCTTGATACAGTTTGGGTTTTTTCGTAGCCAGTATATCTTGCATGGTCCACAGAAACTTTTTTCTGGTTTGCTTATTTTGCCATTTACGATTCTGTGGTTGTCACTTTTTTCACTGGTTATCTAGTCGGTTTTGCTTCCATCTCACAATTGCTTATGAAGTGTTTGGAGTTTTTGCACTTGGTGTAGCTTCTTTATGCAGATCAATGAATCCACACTGTGGTCCTCTGATAGCCACAAGGATGTTGAAACTGATTCTTTAAGAACTTGCTGTTTATTTAGAGAAATCATGCTTTGCTAATTTTGGGTAGCATTTGCTATTTGTTCCTCAGTGATTCTTGAATCTTAAGTTCTTTTGATATTCCTGATTCCACAAGGTATGCAACTCTTCCAGTTAAAATCTTTCTCCTATAAAGATAAAAGATGTTGAGACTTTATTTGTATTATGACTTACATACTTTGCCTTTCTTAGGTGACATAGTTGAACGCATCTCTCTGAGCTAGTTAAGGGGAAGACATTTTTGTTACTGGTGTCAAATTACAGCATATGTACCTGTTCTTTGTTTTGTGCAAGGACCATGTCCGTCACATGTCTCCCTTACTCCGTGGCTGCTTTACCAATCTGATCCTGTTCAACCAGCAGTGATTTCAGTAAATATCAAAAAGGAAACGGCAAGTAGAGGTTGAATGGAAGGGAGAGGGGAAGTGGGTTACAAACTCTTAATACGAAATAGTCCTGAAGAAATTCACTGAAGAGGCTGCTGTGCCTCACTAAAGATAGCCCATGCATGTGAATCAAAAAAACAAGACAATTATTCTGGGATAATGAATGGTCAGCAGCTCTTCCACTTCTGGTAGATGTTTCCCTCTGTTTTGAGCAGGAGCTCATCTCCTGCTGAATCATCTTGTTACCATACCTACTTGGTCTGCTGAAAAAGCACTATGGAAATATTTTCACTTTCATAGCAAATTCTATTATGCCTGATTAAGTAATGCTAAGCTTTGGTTTAGACATGAGCATGGAAGTCTGTCATGATATACTGCAAGACCATGTGTTATGAAGGGTTTCACTTGTGAAGCCTTAAAGCTTTTCATTCTGTTTGCCAAATAGGAACTTTTGTGTTTAAAAAAAAAAAAGAAGTTTTAAATAAGCTTATTTAACTTCTGCCTTCAGGCCTAAGTATTTTTATTTTCATAACATCAAAGTAACTTGAATAACACAGAACTCAGTTGCACATGTTGAATGCACTGAGGCCATATTTCTTCTAGTTTGCTAAAATTTTATTCAAAGTTTACATTTTGGATAAATGAGGATAAACTTCCCTCAAGTCTCTCAACGTTGTACTCAATCTGTTTTACTGTATGGTGATATTCATTATGAACAGCTTTTACAATGGTAAGATACTGAGACTTGATCGTTATACAGAATTTGTGGTTTTGCTGGTTTAATAAGACAACTTCTCTGGGGTGTTTTTGTTTCTTTCTTGCTGGAAGGATATGAGCATTGAAATATTCTCTAATGCTTAATAATGTAACTTTGCTGTAGAGATTACAAAATACCATGGTATTCTTTTCTCATGCAGAGTAATCTTTGTGTACTGTAGTCTCAACTGTAATTTTGATAAACGTCTCCACTGCAGGGTTCGGAGGCACATTGCTGTATAGTGAACCTGGTCATGTCTATTACCTGACTGATATTATTTTTTTTTTTGATACATCAAGACAATATTGCTACCACTGGGTAAGCACTATACCCTAAGTAGGAACTTGAAAAAGAGGTGAGGCTGGTGGACAAGTTGAGTATGACCCACCAATGCACTCTTGTGGCAAAGACGACTCAACAGCACTGTCTGGGTTGCATTGGACTGAGCATCACCAGCAGGGGAAGGGTGTGGTGATCCATCCATCCCCTGTACTCAACTCTTGTTAGACTCATCGAGCTGCTGTATTTAGTTCTGGGCTCCTCAGCAGGCACACTGGGGTGTGGAGTCTCCCTGTACTTGGAGATACTCAAACCCATATTGGACTGGGAAAGGTCCTGAGTAACCTGTTGTAGATGACCCTGCTTTGAGCAAGGGGACTACACAACCTGCAGAGGTCCCATTCTCAACCATCTGTTTCTGATTGCAGGCCAAATGACTAAAAGTACCCTTTGCTGCTATTTGAAAAGGCTGAATGAAATGGCTTTTTCCATTTCAGTTATAGCTTGTGGATCCTAGGTTAAGCATCTTTCAGTAGCTGTTAGACCAGTCTTGGGAGCATGTCTCAGCCTGCTTGTTTTAAGTTCCTTGCATGGCTTTGAATGCTAAGAGACCTGCAGAGCTGCTAAGGTACTTCATGGGTGGAAACAGTTTAGAAAGCATTCTGTTTCAGTGACCAAAAGCAAACCATTAAATCATTTATATGTTTGCCAGTAACACACAGCAGACAGTTTGCTCAAAGATCGACTATGCACCATAGTGTCCAATTCTAATAGTTATTGATGTGCTGTGACAAATTCTAGTCTGCTTTCTAAATTAACTACCTTCATAGGAATGATATTCTTGAATTCTTGTCATGGAAGATAAGCACTTAAAAGCTGTGGTTATAAACTAGGAAGCAAACAGCTATGAAAAGAAATGCTGGATGTGAAAAATTATAGGGAAGTTTAAATATTAGAGTTATGAACTAGCTCAAGTTAGGAATAACTTCTGGCATGCAGCATATATAAAGCATAATGTTATATGGCAATATAAGAAATAAACTACAGATATATGATGTGTGTGATATATCTTTAAAGGAAAGTAATGCTGTTTGGGAAAGAAAATAAAAATGTGAGTAATATTAAAATAAGAGCTGACAGTCAAGGACAGAAATGTCACGTTTGTGCCAAAGTAAATATGGCGTGGAGGGGATTCTATTGCAGACTTTTTTCTTGATGTGTTCTGGCTCCCTAATGATGTGAAAAGCAGTTTTGGTTGAAGATATAAACTAGATGTTAAGTTTTTGTTGTTGCATACGAATGAAGCTCATCAGTATCAGCTTGTTACACTTAATGATCTTACTTTGACTCTGTTGTGACCTAGGAGTGCAGCACCAATATAAAAATGCATATTTTCATCTGCAGATTAATATATTCAGCTAGCTGGCAGGGTTGTCTGTTAACTTAAACTTTGCTGTTCCGTATTCTGCTACATTAAATGCTATCTCATTTCTGTGCCATTAATTGATAGGCAAATCTAGTTTTGGAAATCCGGTGTTCCAGTAGGAAGTTGGTCGCTGTTTGTAGATAAGTTTTATAATGAGGGTTAGGTATGTAGTGCTTTGTTTCCTGCTCATAGGGGTGGTGGTTTTCTAAATTTCATGCTTTTTCTAGCCCCTTTTTTAATAGGCTAGGAAATAAAAAAACAAACATGTAAAGTGTCCTTATGTTCTTTGCTATGTAATAGCCATAGTGATTTTTGCCTATATGATTGAAAACAAACCCAGATTCTGAAGCTGACAGTCTCTTACATGCTGTAAATCCTCTTTCTGTCTTTGCTTAGTTTGTTTTAGTAAAAGAATATATGTCCTTGCCTTAATGCCCATACTGTACAAAAGTTGTTTTGTACAACAAAAAGGCAATGTTTTTTCTGTGACTAATTGATTAAATTTAAACCACGTGTCTGTATGTTAGGGCGAGGAGCAAATGATTTAGAAATCTATAAACCACTGAGGGACAGAAGAACTACTACACCCCTGGGAGGGTGGGCAGTGGCTCTGTAAAGTTGCAGGTATAAGAGAACGCCTGAGTTGAAATAACTCTTTTTAAATAGTTTAAAACTGGTTAATTTGACCTTGCATCATGGATTGTGCATGCCAATCAAAGTTTTGCAAATTAATGTTCTTAGATCAGTAATTAAATAGGTATATCATCCTTCAGAGATACTTAACCTAGTCGTTTGCATTAATCCCACAGTGTGCTTCTTGCTTTTGAGAATTGTTGAGGAAAAAAAATTAGTATTCCATTAACTTCAAAAGTTTTGTCTAGACGTGTGACTGTTCTAAACATTGACCTGTATTAGAAGGGCTTCTTGACACTTGAAACATTATTAAACTAATTGACAGCAATCCTAAAAAGATAACAGTTTTTTTGAAGCAGGAGTTCGGATCTTCAGTTTTTGTCAATGGTTTCCTTCTCAAGTGGAACTTTTAAATCTGTGATAACAGTTTTTCCCTGGAGAATATCAAAACCGGGCAGATACTGCAAAGCCATTCTGAAAATATTTCACTGTCTTTCAAACTGGTATAGTAAATATATTTAAAAAAAAAAAATTGATTAGTATAAATGAAAGGATGATAGTCACTGAAAAAGCTTATTATCTTCTGTTCTTCCCTCTCTCCAATTTGGTCCAATTCTTCCTCTTTTCTATTGCATAAACACAGATTCAGTTTTAATAATTTGGAAACCATTTTGAATGGATTAGCCTAACTGAGTATTTGGAAAGATACTTGCAATGAATTCAGGTGTGTTATATCATCTTAATTTTGTTATAGAAAGTCATGAAACCTTATTTGATGTCCTCTGGAATAAGAGAAACTTGAATTCCTTAGGTCAAGCTGCATGGCCTTTAACCAAGTTACCTGGTCTTTTCTTCACACTATTCTACATCGTTGTTCCTTTTTTCAACTACAAAGTTAAAGGTACTTTCTTTGCTTTATAAAAGTGTTCCTCAGCGCTGTGAAGCAGATCCTTCAGCTGGGACCTCAGTAGAAGGCTGCTGAATGATTTCTCTGTTATGGGGCAAACTCTTACTGAAGCTACCATTTTTGAAGTCATCCTTTCCCTGAATAACTGTTCCTACTTGATAACTCTCTCTCAAAAAAAAAAAAAAAGGGACATGGAAAATGACCTGCACATTTGAGCATCACAAACAGGAAGAATATTCAGTCTTAACTCAAAGTGAATGAAAAATGCTCACTAAGAGTACTATTCTAATCAAAATGTGATAGGCTTAGGTTTGCTTAGATCTCTCTGAGGCTCACCTCCTGGTTGTTGACAGAGGAGAGCAGATGGTATTGAACCCATAGCTGCTTGGATTTTTAAGGAAAGTTCCATATTCCATATTTAAGAAGCTGATTGTCTTTGTCCCACTGGACTGAAAGTTTCTTATGCCTGTGTAGCTGGTGTTCTTGCTCTGAGGGCTGTGCGGGACAAAGGCGTTCGGTGGTCAGTGAATGTCCACAGTTGCAGGCAGATCTGCACGTCACGAGGAATGTGCAGGTAAGATACTGTTTCTGTGTTTCTGGAGACTGGTCTGTGCTCCACTGAGTCTTTTAACGCAGCTAGAGCTGCATTCCACTTTGTGAATGAACAGACTGTTGCCATAGCAGACCAATAGCAGTGCATATGCATGGAAGAAATAAGCGTGTGCTTTGTTGGATACAGCTGTGTTCTACCAGTCTTCTCCCCAAAAGCCTGAAATGTCTATTCAGATTTAACTTACATGGTTAGGTGAAGTAGGAATGAAAACTTAAGTCTAGAGTGAAACTTCAAAATCTAGGAAACTTAAAAAAAAATTTGAGTGAAACTTAAATCTAGATTCAAATCTAAAATAGTCATAACAAATAAGCTACTGTATTAGTTCAAGACCATTTGATCAGTAAACTTTTAATACTTGAGCAGGATGGATGTCAGTAATATGTGATTACTTCTGTAAGAAATTCATATGAATGTTTAGAAAAACTTAAGTTTGAGTGAAGGAAGCCATATGATCTTAAAGTTAAAAGCTGAATAAGTACTTCTCTTAGCAGTCATACCAGTGTACCCTTAGAAATCTTCCTTGTTAAGACATGTAGTCCAAGAATGGCTTGTAGGCAAACACACAAATATGTATTAAATTAATTAATCAAAACAAGTTTATATTCATAACACTGAAATTTTAAATAGGTAAATAATATTCAGCAGAATGCTTGAATATATTCTTTGCTTCACTGTCACGCAGATAGGCAAGCTGACTTTCCAAATGTGGGCTGAATAGCAAAAGGTATATTTTGTCTGGAGCTATTTGTGTCCCTCTCTTATGACTTGCTGTTCCCACACTAGAGATGTTCGAGAAAGCTACATGTGAAGGAGCCTCTAAAATGGCACAACTTATTTAAAGGTACCAGGATGTTAACTTGTGCTGTTCTGAGTTACCTTACAGTACTAGGCTACAGATGAACAACTCAAAACTCCTTTAAATGTGTTTTGGCTGTTCATAATGTAGGCATGGCAACTTTCACTGGATTGATACAATGAATGTCTAGGTGTGTTCATCTGAATTTCAAAGTGCTGTAATTCCTGAACAGCCTTACATCTGCGGTTTGTCTCAAGCATCTTTGGGAATTAGAATTATGTAAATGTGAAATAGTCAAGATCAATGCAGAATAACAAACTTTCTCATTACAGATCATTTGACACTTCAAAAGCCAACAACATGAAGTGTGCTGTGATGTTGAATGTCTGTTTTTTCAGTCCTTTTAGACAAAATGGGTTACCTAGAGTGCATCACAACAGAGCTAATTTATTACAAAATACTTAGTCTGGAAGGCTAGTGATTCAAGAATGATTCTTGAATTGAGATTTTATCTAAAGGGAGAATGGTGTTACCACCTGTAGATTGCCTAGATATAGAAGAGGTTTGGTTTCAGTTATACCTCTGAGATTTTTTTTTTTCTTACTGTGCATTTCCCTGCCAGGCATTCCTTCAAAGTGTAAATGTTACTTTACATTTAACACTTTTCCTTATTACAATACTAGATGATAGGAGTTCACTTTTTGTGAATGTGTATAGCTGCTAATACAGACTGATGGTGCTTGGGCAAAAGCTGCAGGGCTCATTCTCAACTGGCAAAGGATTAGTTGTCTTCCCTTCTGCTAGGAGAGGCCACAATGGAAAATGGCCAAGGTAGAGCTAAGAACCAGAGGCTGTTTTTTCCCTGCCCAGTGATGCATCTTAAGCTCCAGAGGCTTTGTCGTGTTAACGCTAGTGTAGTAATTTATTCCTGTGCTTAGTGTGGTATAATGTACTGCTGGATAAGGTGCAGCCATTTGCTGAGCTACAAAAATTCCTGAGGCAGGAGTAGAGGATGCATTGGGAAAACAGCTTGCTAATAACCAACCTAAGTGCCAGCTGCAACTGTGAGGCTCTACCAAAGTGGCTTATGTGCATGAGCAAACGTAGGCGGAAGAAACATTTCTCTTTATTTGGCTCTGGAGCAGCCAGTACCAGAATATGTATAGTTTTGGTGACCACACCTTAGGAAAGCTGTTAGAAAAACTGGAAGGAGATGACTGGAAAATGTAAGGGGGTGGGTGCTTTTGCTAGGTACGAGAGCAAAAATCATATACCAAGGAACTTCATAATCTAGTGCAGAAATGCTTAGGGAGGAAACAGTACACAGAATCAGAAATCAGAAAAATTCAAGTTTGAAACCAGAAGGTTAGAACATGATTTAATCACTAGAACCAGCTACCAAAAGAAGTACCAGCATCTCCTAATCTTATATAAAGACAATAATCTTCTGACAGATAATCAGTCAACGTAAGTTACTGGGGTCTTTCAAAAATAACCAGGTAAAATTAAAAGGTCTGTGCTATACAGAGGTCATGGAAGATGCTCTCGTGAAAGCTCGACTGTACACCATGGGATACTGTGTTTACTTTGTAGACAAAAACTTTTCTGGCTCTTCTGTTGATGAATCTGTGGTTTGGCTGTCTGTCTCTGCTTTTTTTTTTAATAGCTAGCTCTGCAGCTGGCTTTTGAGTAGGACATTCCATCAATTACTCTGTTTATTTTCTCTGTAATCCTGTTAATGTGTGTAGCATTATAACACTTAATGGTAGCTTAATGAACTTCAGACAACATTATTTTATGAGCAGAGAGTAAGGAGGCCTTTTAATGTTAGTTTGTGCCTCATTTTAACTGATCTTCCGTAACCGTGATGTTGCTCTATTGTCGCTACCTGTGCCATTGTTTTCTTAATAATCTGTGTTTCCCTTTGATCTGCATAATCTGCATTTACTTTGAAGGATCTGTCATGTAACCAGCAGCCTTTTTACTCCTCCCCTTGTATAGGGGCAGAGGAACTGACTGCAGAGGGAAAAATCTCTCTTCATGTTACTGCCATCAAAACCTATTGTCCTGTCCCACTTATCACCTGCACCTCATGTTTTTCTTTCCATACGTGTTTCCTAGTAGGCAGTGTTACCGTCGTGTGTTCTAGTCCTCCTGCTCCTGCTGACTGACGTGTTTTTCACTGTTTGCCCACTGCGGAAATACGCGAACCACTGTATTCTTCCCCAGATGGTCCTGTTGTCTGCCTTGTAACTCCTTCCTTCTGCCTTCTTCCCAAGTTGTGTAATGATAAACATGGCATCTAGGTGATCCCTGGACTTGCTGTGTATTCATCACAGAGGAAGCTTTAACAAACTAATACATTAATATAGAAGACTAATTTGACCTTTTTGTTCATATCTGTTTTATTATTGCATTTCTATTTCAGTTCTATAGCTGCATCCTAAATTATATTGAAGGTTGCAAATTTGAGGTTATGTAGTTCAGTATGAGTAGTCTTTGAAAACTTAACACAGCTTTTTTTAAAGTTATTGTTTTAGAGTGGTCTAAGTGTTTATTGTATTTCATATACAAGTAGTTTAAATAAATGCTTACCATACTACTGAATGCTAAAGTGCATCAGCAAAACCTTTTTTAATATGAGGGTAGTGCTCTTATGCATGCAATATGTATAGATAGTCAATCTCATTAAAACTGTCATTGGTACATACTCTTGGCAACAAGCCACCGTTAGCTTGAGGCATACTGGCCTATTTTCAATTTAGTATTGCTGCTAGTAGGCAATTAAAAATAAACAATTTGCTTGTTTAAAAAATACATAAACAGCATCTTATGATATTATGAATCACCTATTTTATACAACAAATAGCCTATTTTATGACTGTTGGTATTTCCAACAAGGAAGCTTTCTTCTCCAGAGAATGCTACCTTTTTCCACCTGAATCAAGTATTTCCTTCTTTTTTTAATCTTGTCATAAGCCTATCTTTTCTTTTTGGATGAATCATCTTGTTTTGAGATAGCTTTTGAAAATAACAAGTATTGCTTGTTTTAGTACTTGTTTCTGTTTGGTTTTGAGCCTTGCTAAAGTTTTCACATTTCATGTGTGAAATATTCTTGATTTAATTTTAATACATAAATGTTCATGTGACTTATAAGGGATTTTATAATGCATTCCATCTGACAGCTTTACAGACTTGTGGCTGGAGATGTCATAAAAGTACTTCGACTCAATCACAGAATCGTAGGGTTGGAAGGGACCTCTGGAGATCATCTAGTCCAACCCCCCTTGCCAGAGCAGGGTCACCTGGAGCAGATTACACAGGAATGTCTCCAGAGACGGACACTCCACCACCTCTCTGGGCAGCCTGTTCCAGTGCTCTGCCACCATCAAAGTAAACAAGTTCCTCCTCATGTTTAGGTGGAACTTCCTATACTCAAGTTTGTGCCCATTACCTCTTGTCTTGTTGCCGGGCACCACTGAAAAGAGCCTGGCCCCATCCTCCTGACACCCACCCTTTAAGTATTTATAAGAGTTGGTAAGATCCCCCCTTGGTTGTCTTTTTTCCAGACTGAAGAGACCCAAATCCTTCCGCCTTTCTTCATAAGAGAGGTGTTCCAA
>VYZM01015020.1:38280-56864 GCA_013398915.1 Dromas ardeola | reverse complement strand
ATTGAATTTCATAAGGTTCCTCTCTGCGCAACTCTCTAGTCTGTCTAGGTCTCTCTGTATGGCGGCACAGACTTCTGGTGTGTCAGCCACTCCCCCCAGCTTTGTGTCATCAGCAAACTTGCTGAGGGTGCACTCTATCCCTTCATCCAGGTCATTGATGAATATATTGAAGAGGACCGGGCCCAGTACTGACCCCTGGGGAACACCACTCGTCACTGATCTCCAACTGGACTCTGTGCCCCTAACCACTACCCTCTGAGCTCTGTCTTGCAACCAGTTTTCTATCCACCCTACTGTCCATTCATCTAACCCACTCTTCCTAAGCTTCCCTATGAGGATGCTGTGGGAGACCGTGTCGAACGCCTTGCTGAAGTCAAGGTAGACAACATCCACTGCCCTCTCCTCATCTATCCATCCAGTCATGCCATCACAGAAGGCTATCAGATTAGTCATGTGTATAGTAGAGACCAATGGAGAGGAATGACTGTTGACCTGACTGCTCCAAATCTTAAAATGTTACATAAATTAAAACCCTTAAATGAACATTAAAGAAATTTTGAGCAAAAGCTGTATTGCTACTAAAGAAATGATGCTTCTGTTCTTTTTAAGCCATTTTTGATGTGAGATCAAAACCAAAGTTGATATTTTGTTGTATCTGATGCTGAAATGTATGAGTAGTTTTCTTGGTGAATTTAGAGCCACCCATCTAGATTTGAAACTGTATATTGAAGAGTTTGGGTTTTGTATTTGGGAATGGACTAATTAAAACATTGTCTTATATATTAAAGAAAAAAAATCATTACTGACTCTTTAAAAACAATTTATAGGGAAGTTCAATTTTTTACCTGCTGTGAAACAGAATCTCTACCTCTCATACATATTGCTGTCTTTTAGTTACGACTGTGAAACTAATGAATAACTGTAATTTAAGCAAAAAATTTTTATTTGCTTGAGGTGTAGTTACAATGTAAAGATGCTTCACTTTTAGAAAAAAAAAAAATGAGTGAAGGCTTCTGGAAGTGTGCTGATGACTGTCCTGGTTTCAGCTGGGAAAGAGTTAATTTTCGTTCTAGTCATTGCTGTGAAAGGAATGTCAATAATACCTATTGGTTTTAGTTGTTGCTAAGTGATATTTACACCATTCAAGGACTTTTTTCAGCTTCCCATAGAAGAATAGACAGAAGGATGGAATGGCCAATGAAATATTCCATACCATAGATGTCATGCTCAGTATATAAATGGGGGTTGGCTGGGGGGCAGCAATCCGTGATTACTGCTCAGGATGGTGCCAATTCACTGGGCAGTGAGAGTGACCCGTGTCACTATTACTATTATTATTATTGTTACTTTTCCTTTTCTGTTATTATTTCTATTAAACTGTCTTTATCTCAACCCATGAGGGTTCCCCCCTGCCCCCGCCTCCTCGTGGGGGGGAAAAAAGGGGGTGGGTGAGCGAGCAAGCCGAACTTCAAATTCATACAAAGCTAAAATATCTACCAGTTAGAAACAAATTACCTTACTACCTTTGTATGCACCTTCTCATTATTTCACAGGTATTATTCTTCATAAAACCTTCATTGTGTTTTTTGTGAATCACTTTTTCTACCTTTCTGTAGCACAGACATGTGAATTCATTAAATTCTGGGCCCATTTTCATTTTCTTCTTACTTGCGATGCCTGAGAACGCGTGGACCCTGGCTTGCTGCAGGTTTGTCCTATAGCTGATGTAACCTTTTTTCTGAATTGTCCCCTCTGTGGACAAAACCTGCAGCAGATCTTGCCAGTGTTGACTTTTTGATATCTAAATAATTAGTAAGTGTTTGCTGCAACCTTTCCCTCCAGTAAGGGCAGGTGCTGGAGTCTCCTGAAAACAGGACACTGCTATAAGGAGAGAAACCTGGCAATGGGTGAGATCCCCTGAGAATTCTCTCCCTGTCAACTCCTGCTCACGCTGACCGGAGAGTCTGAAGTGGGGGAGAGTTCAAAGGAGGGCATGTGCACATACGTGGTTGGGATGTTCTTACGAAGAACCATTCTCAGTAAATGGAAGTGCCATACGGGGGTACAGCTTTTATGATGGCCAGGAGTGTATGTTTAGTAATAATCATCATAAAGGAATCCTCATTCTTCAAAGTATTTTATACCTTAATAATTGGAGTTCTGTGCAGAATCATAGGGTTGGCAACCTCCCTCCCTGGAGGCACTTGCAGCTTAAAAAGAAGCAGTGATATTTTAAAAGCTATATATATGTAAATCAGGCAGAGCACAGGGTAATGGATTGATGTGTTATTTGTTTAAGTAAGTCTTTTAAGTGTCTTCAGCCTTCATGTGCGGTTTTCTCTAATAATAAATGTTTTTCTCAGAAAGTTTGAACCATTGTATTGGAATTAAGTAGTCCTTTTGTGATAAAGTTCATCCAGTGCTTAAAGAGCTACCCTTCTGATACCTGGTTAGTGGCTGTTGAACAGAAGGGAAGGTTAGTTCATTTTAGTCCAGTAGTGGGGGTCTTTTAAGCAGAAATGATGAAATCTAGGCGGTACTTTCTTGCTTGTACTGGAAGGAAGAAGAATGCTTATGCTGTGTTCCCCCTCTTTAGTGTTTGGATAATTGTCACTAATGCTTACAGACAGAGTTCTACTTCTTGAGCAATTTGAAACTATTTTTCAGAACAGTTGTAGAAGCCTAACTAAATGAATGTTTGATGTCGATCAGTCTTCCTACCCGAAGTCAGGTATTCTGCATTTGTAAGCAAGTTAAGGCAAGGTAATTTAGGCAAAATTATCATGGCAATACAGGAGGCTGGAAAGTCTGTGCTAAGAGTTGTGGTTTGATAACAATACTGAAATAATCTGTGTGCAGTGCAGGGTTCTCCTCTGCTTCTGCACTACTGGAAGTAAAGTATTGCAATCACTTTTACAACATGACAGGTGAAATTGATGAAGACTTTACAATGTTGCAAAAGATGGTAATTTAAAGACTTTAGAAATGCTTTTTAATTTGTATACAAGTCAGAAAACGTTTGCCATGATGCCCAATGCTGTGTCAGTCAGAGGCGGAGTGTGCAGCAACAGATTCCTTGCTTCAGCTTTTTCTCCACCTGCAAAACTGGTGGTAATATTTCTCTAAAATTGCATATTTACATTCACTCAATTTCATATGTAAACAAATTATATAAGAGAGGCTCTTCCTGTCAGCATATTAAATCTTAAAGCTGTTTTAGAAACTGAGAACATTTCTGTGTCATCTACACCCTATGCAACTCTGAATTGCAGAATACCTTCAGAAAACTATTCAGGATTGGGATCTTAATGGGGATTTTTCTGACTGGAACATGAGATACTTCTTACAACTGCTAACACTGTTAACTGGTTCCCATCCATACAAGATGTGGCAGACAAGTAGTACTCCAGTACTGGTCTGTGCAGGAGAGCTGTGCTTGTTTTGATAAAGCCAGATAATCCTCTGATAGTCTGTTCTTCTGTTCCCTTAGTCCTGGCTAATGAAATACACCATGCAGAAGCATCAAGAGCAGGCACCACCAAAAAAGGAAGATAGGAAAGCATGATCAGATTAAAAAAACTTGGCTGACATGTGCATGTGTGGGTTTTTTAGAAAGGTTTATTCTTCTATCAATCTGCGTGATCAAGGATTCTAACTACTTTTTATCAAATGCAAAAGCTGTTTCTTTCTCTACAAGTAGATTTCTTAATGCTTTTTTTTATACTGTTCCCTAACTTTCTATCTAGTCAGCAGTGAAGAAAATCCTATTTATTGGTGCAACTTAAATGTGATTGTTAGTTCTGAAAGGAACTCTTTTAATTAAAAATGTTCTCCTCTGTTTTCTGGATACATACTGTCTATTTAGTAGAAATGGCTGCCAAGCTTTGACTTCTTTTGGCAACGGCAAATCTAATTAGCATTTCTGTTACAAATAGAACCTTTTTATTTTAAATTTGCAAAAGGAATGTAGGAATTCTCCTTTTATTCAAGAGAGTTTTGTCTGCCTCAGCAGCAGCTACAATTTTTTTGCTCACAGTTGAGCATTGCTATGCTAACATCTGATTGATAAATACATATAGTTGGGATTCTCACACCAGCTCATTGAGATATAACAAATGCTGCCCTTATGCTTCCTTTAAAAAATAAAAATTTGTTTTGTGATGAAGCTTAAACTATAAAAAGCTAGCAAATTAGATGAAAACAGTGATTTGTTGTCTGCCTAGCATATCCAGTCATTTTTTAATGTAGAGGGAAACATTTCTGTCTTAATTTGGTGTAAAAGTAAATGCTGTTCATTGGAAGAACACATAGCTTGAATAAGCTTAAGGAGATGCATGGAGATGTTATTATTTTTAACTCAAGTTGAATCGTCTTTCCATTCAGCAGCTATGTGGAAAAATACGCAAGCAAGATAATGAATATGGCTGCATTATATGTCAAATTGCTTATACAGATGAATTACGCAGGCAAGAGGTTTTTATGTGGTCGCCTTATCATGCACAGGGGAATAATGCACTTCTTTTTTTTCCCATTTGAGCGTATCATCAGAAAAACTTCGAACCACGAAGGAGATTATCTTGTTCTTATAGGAGAAATTCCAAAAAAGAAAAGCACCTTTTATGGAATAGGTTGGCATTCTTTCAGTCCATTGCCAACACACTAACAAAAAAAAAAAATCGTTTCTATTATTCTTAAGGGCATGGGAGGAGTCATTGAAAATCCGATCTTAATTTTGTTCCATAAACTAGCAGCTGTTTTAACTCTGACCTGAGACTGACTTACTTGGTTTTGATAACACTAGAACTGCTTGCGACCCTTTATTCATTTGGTGGTATAATGGTTTTGTTGCTGTGGGCATATAATCTATAAAATGTAGTTGTGTGTCAACTGCCCTTAATATTTTGTTTTTAAACTTACCTTCAAGTCATAAGAGAGAAAGCTCTAGAGAAAAGTTGCAACTTGTGCTGCAATTTAGAAATACATGGGGCTTGTTTACATTTTTGTAAATAACCATTCTGATAAGCCTAGCATGATCTGGTCCACTTTTCTAATAGTATTTATATATCTTTTATTTATAAGGAAAAACTGTCTAATGAAATGCAAGATGTGAATGTGATGTGCCTGATGCTACTGCTGTTATTTATCTTTGTCTTGGGGAGGTATAAATTCAAAGACTAAGTATATTCAGCTGTTCTAACAGCTGAAAATGCCATCTATTTCTGAGAGTGGTTTTGTTCAGTAGAGCTACTGTAATATTTGTCATATTCAGCATTTCAAGTTGTATAATTTTCAGCATTTTGCTGTGAAATCTACATAAAAATGAACTTGTTTAAAATTAGAGTGCATATTAATCAAATAGTTTAGTACTGGATTTCTGTTTGTCTATTGAATTATGGTTTCTCAGTGTATTTGTTTTCAGCAAGGTAGGAACTGTCACAACATAACGTATATATGCAGCTCTGAAATAACTTCTGGTAGTGCCAATTCAGAATGGATCCGCTTCATATCATTTGGGAAAATCTACCAAAGTCTCTTTTTCAGCAGAAATATATGGGGAAAATAAATTATTTGATACCCTACTAGTTGTGTTTGCCTTGATTGGTATGAATGTGTCGAGCTGCTAGTAATTAAAAAGTAGCATAGGCATATTACAGGTTTGCTCCGGGCAAATTTGATACTAGTTCGCTGCTTTTTCTTCAAAAACATCTGTGACAGGCACTTAAGGAATTTTGTGGGCCACCCATTGTCTAACTGTTTTTTAATATAATAACTTTGTTTTATCACCTCAGCGTCGGATGTTGTCGACAGAACTATTGTAAGTAATTGAAGGTCTGGAGCTTACAACATTAACCAAATGAGAGAAAATATACTGGAGACAGCAGGCTGTTGTAGGACTTTCCTTAAAACTCAATAGTTACAGATGGCTAGGTAAAGTAGATTTAGATTCTCCTCTTCTATGTAGTTCTTGCTCACTTTAGCAAATGTTATGACATTGTTGTTGTCCAATTGACTTAGTAGGCCAAGCTTTGAGGAAATGAAGTACTCCTGAAAGCGTGAACTGCACTGAAATGACCATGGGATCTGGTCACTTTCTGTGCAAAGCTCCTAGGTTTAATCTTTACTCTTTCTCTTTTTTCTAGTTCTGTTGTATAAGTAGACTCAGAAAAATACTGTCACTATCTCACTATCAGAATATCTCAGTGCATGGAAATGCAGTCTTTAAAATATACTGTAATGTGTTTTCATAAAGTACTGTCCTAAAAACCAGAGGTCTCTAGAACAAAGTCTTTTGTATTTCTATATTCGAGCTCTGTTGAAGACTGAATTGCTGTGTAAAGTATCAGTACAACTTAACAAGACCTGTTTTCCTTTTTGTTTTTGAAGGACTTGGTAAATATTGAGATGTTTTTGACTGCTAAAGAAGTGGAAGAGTCATTGGAAAGACAAGAGACTATGACTTGCTTGGCTTGGTGTCATGATAACAAATCCAGGCTCAGAAAAATGAAGGTATGAAAATGCAATGTGTTTTGTTTAAATCGTTTTCTAAATGTTTTCTAAACTACTTGGATATTTGATGCGGTCAATTTGGTTTAAATTATAGGTCTTGAATGAGGCCTTGTATAAAAGTAAGGACAGTAAGTACGAAACTCTTCTTTTAAGAAGGTGTAGGTAGTTGGAGCTAAACTATCTCACGCAAATGCCAAACCTGAAACTGAGTGATAGGTCATCTTATGGATGCAAGTGTTGCTTGAACAAATGATGCTCACATAAATAATATTCAGTTGGTTTTAGTGTGATTTACAAACGTCTAAATACAGAAATGTGTAGTGTCTTGATGCATGTGAACTTAAATTTATAACTCTTTGCATCCTGCTGAGAATATAACTCAGTTTGTATATGAAGGTATCTTAAGAGTGAGATTAATTGGTAAACCTATGGCCTCAGACTTAACACTGAGAGAAATTTCATACAGGTATTTGTATTAGTATTTTTTAAGTGTTGTATATAGGACAATAAAGTTTGAGTAAAGAACTAACTTTCTGTGAAAAACTACTGTTGAAATGTTTGGATTTTTAAAAACAAAAGGAAAGTCTAATCAAGTAATAAACGCAGTAAGTCTTTCTAGCCATTGAATGCCATGACCTGAACATGCTGTATACTTGTTCCTGTGCAGTTGGTTTAAATTTCCTTGTCTCTTAAATTCTGCATTTCAGAACATGCTGTAATCTTTTATAGGGCTTGCAGAAATCTGTTTTTAACGGATATTAACCAAAATCCCTGCCTCCCTCAAAGATGTCTGTGTCTTATTTTTTTAAACTAAGCGCTTTCTTTAACCAAAAATGTTTGAGTGCACTTAATGATAAGCAAAGAGTGACGTTCTCTGTCACTCAGGGGCGCCAAAATGAGAATGAACCGAAGATGGGACGCAAAAGTAAATCGGACAGTGATTACTCTAAAGAAAATGATGATCTTGTTATGGAAACCATTAAAGGAAAACCAGAATTGGTATGTAAACACTTGCATAATTATACTGCTAAAAAATCCCCCGTGTGTAATCTTAATATGTTAAGTAATATAAGAAATAAAATCTGAACGTCTTACTTTTTCATCACCGATCTTCAATAAACAATAAATAAGGAAAAATCTTCCCCATCCCTCTTTTTGGAAAATGACAACAACAGCAAAAAAATCTATTTCTGCAAGCCCTTCTTTTTTTTTTTTTTGAACAAACAAAGCTAAGGCTGTGAGAGATCAGAGTTGGAAGAAGAGAAATCACTATGCTTCTTATTGAAACACAAATATTTCTTCTTTTTCTGGTTGCTTAGCTACTCATGAGTGTTAACGTTCTAAAATCCCAGCCACCACCTTAATGCAAGCCTAATATAAAAATTAAACTGTGTGTTGGCCTGGGAAAGCACATGGTCCTATAGTCTTTACAGATGTGAGCTATCTAAACTCTTGTGAATAGCTGCTATGGAATTGTTTGAAGGTGTACAGAGCTGAACTGTATGTATCATGAGATTGTCTAGGACTCTTTTCTTCTAGTTACGCTTATCTGCAGAACCCACACAGCCGTTGGCTTGCAGCTTACTTGAAGAGTCATAAAAACAAAACACAAACTCTGAGGATTGTTTTGGGATGTGGGTTTTTTGCTCTTGAAACATTTTAACAAAATACTAAGCCCTAGGATTTAGTAACATTAACAATTAAAAAGCTTGGATGAGTTTTTCAGTAGAAATGAACTCAGCTAAAATTCTAAATGAGGGTTTTGTGTTGATTGGTGTAACAGGGTATTTTAAAATAGTTAAAATATAAAACTTCAAATAAAGCAGAGAAGACATTTTTATTCTCTGCTAAACATGGGCTTGAGTACAGAAAAATGCATAGTTGGAAAATTCCTTAAACAAGTATATTTTAATATATGACAGAATGCATCATTTTTATGTTCAAATGGCTTACAGTTCAAATCTTAAAATAAGCAGTTGTTGCAATGTGTGCATTAGTCACCCCAGGCAGTTAACTGATACAAATTTGGAGTTGCTCAAATTCCTGCTGAAGTCACTGAGGACTTTTGATATTTCTGTGCTGATGGACAATAAACAAAAGGCAACTATTCATTAGAAGCATGGGGGAAGAAAAAAAAAACCATTTGCCAAATAGAGCAGGGTAACTCAAGGAATACAATTATTTTCAAGACTAAAAGGACTTTGGGTTTTTGTTGTTTTGTTAAAGTAATAAAACAGTTGACTGTGTCCCTGTAAAGAAGCATAGTGACTTGTTCTTTTATGGGGGGAGAATCTTTTTCTTTTTAATTCCACATATTCAAAGTTTTTTTATAGATTTTGTGAACTGGTGATGGAATTTGATTTAAAGGGACACTGTCAACTTCATTAGGCTTCAAATTTTACCTTTTTCCAAAAACAGGTAAATGCCACTTGGTTTTCTTGTTTGAGACTTGTTTCCAGCATGGCTTTTAGATGTTTGACAAGAAAAGCAGGATAGAAGTTTGAAGAAAGGGAGGGAGGGGATTGCAGCAACTTAAATTCTGTGCTGTTTTTTATTAATATTGTGGACTTTCAAAATAGTGTTCAAAGGTTTGTTTCTTCCTTGCAGTCTTCTGGGTAGACCTCTCTTGTCTAAATTATCACGTAGCCCCAAACTTCTGTTGAATCTACTACTTCAAATTGTAAGAAAGTACAAAGAAACCACCTGTTACTCTCACTTGCATCTCAGGCAACGATGCTTTCAGTTATTAGGGAAAAAGTTCATCCCTGCTAAATATTGAAGTTCTGAAGGAGGCAAGAGGAGGAGGCTTTTGTTTGCTTTTAGGGAATTCTGTGCTGAGGTCTTGTCCATAAAATCAGCATTTCAATTTTTTTTGCATGAATGCCTAAAAGCAAGCAAACAACGTTGCATGTTATTAACACTTTCTTTTTTGTTGTGCGCACATAGTACTTAACATACTGTGCAGTGCAGTTCTGGCACCATCTAAGACCCTGTCTTGTCTTTAATCTCAGAGCTGTCTGGAGTTCAGCCTAAGGATTCAGGAGTTCATTGAACTCATTCGACAGAACAAGAGACTGGATGCTGTGAGGTATGAAATTAGGATCCTTACCAAACAAATTTTCTAAACAAGATGGTATCATGCTACATCAGGAACGTGTGACTATTATTGCAACAACCAAATGCCCCACTGCTGTAAAGGATCTGGCTACTGTTGTGATCGGTCTTTGGATTTAAGCAGGGGTTGAATGTTTGGTTTGGGTTTTTTTTCAAGGTAAGGTGTTATTCCACCTTCTTTAGAACTTAACATTGTCACTGAAACTCTGTGTCCTCTTACTTTTCAAAATCAAGGTTTAGAAAGTTAAGCTGTTTTATAAAACAATTGTATTTTCTGGTGGCATACAATGTAATGAAGATATTTACCCTTAAGTGATTTTCAAGAGGTACATCTAGCTTCTCATAGAAACTCACTGCAATTTTAATCACAAAATATACTAAAAGGTTAATGAAACATCCATATAAAGCTTAACATTTCAATTTTGACTGGATTCTCTTCTGTTTTACTATCTTCATTAAACTTTTTGTTCTACAAGTTATGCTTTAGGCCAGGTTCACCTTTCGTATTGAATGGATAATTTGGAGTTCTGTATTGTCATGTTTGTGAGAATAACAAGCTACATTATGTTACCTCCACTTCTTTCCCTGGACCCCGAATGAAGAAACCAACCCAATATACATTTTCACCTATTTTGAACTAGTTCAGTGAGGACTACTTTAAGAGGAAAGTAACCCTGCCCAAGGAGGTATGGGTCCGTAACAGAACTAGAGTCAGACCTAATCACTGCCTGACTTCAACCACAAGACATGCTTTCTGGCAACGCTTCAGCACAGGAAGCAATTTATGCTTTTCAGTTAGTGTGTTGGAATGATATACCAGGATAACACAAGAAACCAGTTCTGCTGAAATGAGTGGAATTTTGACACTGGGACTATAAAATGTGTTGATAATTCTGATAAGTCGTGATCTTGTCAGCACCAAGTAGTATGGTGCAGGTGGCAGAGCTACTGGAGCTTAGACATGGACAAGGGAGAGAGGAACTCACAGCAGGTTCTGTTTCGTAAGAATATTTAAACCCAGGGAGAGATGACAAGTTTTATGGCCAGACTTGAAGCTTTGCTGATAACGTTCTGTTGATAACTATGTTCCTGTTTAACATTTCTGACAGGTTTTGTGTTAAGGAAGTTGCTAGTCTTACTGTCTTTAAAGCCATGCTAGGTACTCCAGAAATTGAAACCAGCAGGAGGCTTGTATTTGTGGCAAAGCTGCTTTTTGGTCAGAGGAGCACAGTTATAGAAAACATAAAAAGTATCATAACATAAGCAGAGACTGAAAGCATTGTAGTGCAGTCCCAAGTTTTAGATGTAGAAGCTCTTCTGCAGGGCAAACCACATCACATAACTTTTCTTAAATAGAATGAGTGAGAAAGACTTAGTTGTTTAAAAACAAGAATAAAGGAAAAGGGAGCGCAAGTATGTGGAGAAGCCAGTCTAATACTAACACCACCTCTGAAAATTACCTTAAGTTTTAGGGTTTCTTCTAGTTGTTGTTTCTAATTTCATTCAGATGTGTTCCTTGCTTTGAGCTAACTCATATCATTCCTATTTTGCCCTACTTGCACCTAAATCATCATTGTTTTCATCACAGCCAGTGTAAATGTGCAATCTGATAAACTCCAGCTAATTTTGATGTCAATAATTAACAAAAAAAAAAAAAAACAAAAANCTTTGGAAAAAAAAAAAAAAAAACAAAAAAAAACCTGCATGCTAGCATTTAGAGCGTTAGTGCAGTTACACTTTAGTAGAGTTCTCAAATTCTAAGGAGTTCTCAGGTACTTACGAAATGAATGGAAGACCCTCAGCTACATTATTTGTCTTCTGAAGCCCCTGGTTCTCTTTATATACAACAAATGCTGTGCCTTTGTGCCTTTAGCTTCATTCTCTGCTAGGTTTGCTTCTTTGCCCAGTGTGCAGTCATGCATCTTAACAATGAGTAGTCCGTGCTCTAAAAACTATTTTCTTTGAGCTGCAGCTTCCTTATGTAGCTTGGAAACCAAAGGGCCGGCATGGAGCTGAAATAAGGAGATAGGCTGAGAACTGGGACAAAGTAGATATGGTCATTCAGGGGTTTTTTGTTGTTGTTACTGGATATTTGTTTCCCTCTGATTTCTTTTCCACATGAGAACTGGTAAAATTTGCAAGTTGTCACCCCTCAAGAGGACGCAGGATTCTCGGCGTGGAGTAACTTGTACTATCATAGCCTGTGAGGTTTAAAGCTTACAGCTCCTATTTACATTGCAGTAGGCCTCCATACTGAATGTTGTTGGGGTGAAGTGTGTATATTCCATATACCTATTGAAATTCAGGGTTGACGTATATCTTATACTTGGCAGTTATAACTTGCCAGTCATAACAATGCTGTTTTAACTTCATAACTTCTTATAAAATGAAAAGGAGCTACAGAAGTCCTTCTGCATCTTAATTCACTCGTTTTTGACAGGATGAATTTTGATAATTTTGTACATTCAGAGTTCAACATCTCAACGCTTTCCTTAAGTTATGTGGCTAAGATAATGTTAGTTTTCACCATTTCATTATACGTTGCTTCAAAATAAATGTGTAATACATGAGGGAATATATTTTGGGAAGGTGTAGCATAAATCTCATTGCTTCTAGCAAACTATTGCAACTTGGGTTTTTATTAGCTTGCTTCTGTTAAGTGCCTGCAGCACGATTCTTTCAGTATTGTGTCCGTGGTGCAATAAATAGGTCAGGCATCCATTAGAAAACAGAGAAAGAGGCTGTTTACCAAGTAGTTTCCTGTATGAGTGGAACTCGGAGAACTGACATTTTGTTGAAACGCAGCTGGTGTTTAAATAAGTTTGAAAGCTTTGCTTACTGCCTGCTGAGAACCTCTAAAGTGACGTATTGCTTTTAGGTTAAAATTGATGTGAGCTTAAAATTATACATCTTATTAAATAAATGTTTGAATTCCTGTAGCTTTGCAGAATATGAGAACAATCGGACCTTCCTCTAAGGTAGCTTATCAGAGTAGTCTTGAAAGTGCAAGTTTCAAGCATGTACTACTTCTTGAATACAAAGAGTAAATCTCTTAAGTATATCACAAAGTTTTTTGCCTAGTATCATCAGCCTTTAACTCCCATAGTTTCTTTAGGTTTTTTGTAAAGCTCATACCTATTACAGTAACAATGAATGAATGATGACACTAATTTCATACTTCTGGGGCTCTCACTAATTTCAATATGGGAAATCTGACAGCATTCTGCTACTTTGCTCTTATGGGATGCTAGAGTTCTTAGCTAAAAGCTTAACAAAACACCCTGTGCGTTTCTCGTTCTTGGGATAGAAAGGACAAAAGGAGTAAATAAAAGTAGCTGATGGGCAGAGTTAGGAGAAAGTGGCCACAGTCTATGCATTTAAGTAAACTTCTCTCCTATAAGGGTGAATAAACACAGTCTCCCTTCATTTTTATTATGGGGTGGGGTTGAACAGGTGTATAAAAAGAATAATAAAACTTTTGAGCACTTTGAAGTATAAATTTTGGTACCACCTTATGTTTGTGTTAAGTTATTGCTACTTCCTTATAAATATGTTCGGTTTTGTATTCAGGCATATGTAGATATACACATACACATTGTATAGCTTATATGCTTTTTTGACAACTTCATGTGTGCTTAGTAGACAGTAAACTGTAAATCTTAGTCTTCATAAATACCCTTTCATTCTTGGATTTGTCAAGTATAGTATGTCTGCTGTACCTGCGTGGGCTAGAGGAACAGCTATTTAAAACAAAAGACAAAGGACTTTGCTCCCACAGTTTACAGAATCGCCCTGGGATTTGAAAAACAATGTTTTCTACCTTTTACTTTGATCTATCACAAGAATTTAGTTAGTGGTTTCAGTGATGGTCCACTGGTCACGATTTAAAAAAATAATTTAGTAAAAGTAATTTAACCCCCTGCTCTAGCTATACTGACTAGTGTGTGCTAATGGTGGTAAAAACATTGTAAGGTTTGTATATACCTCCAAGAGCGTAACGTTTGCACAAAGGGATGGAAATAGCTGAACAAAAAGGGAAGGGGTGAATAATGGCACGAGGGCAAATAAGTTGTTATTTAAATGTTGTGCATTCATGAGTACTCACATAGTACTGTTTCTGGCGTCCCAGTCTACAGAAGACTTGAGAGCGCTATGAGTTAACAAACTTGTTTCTCTTTTAAAGGATGTCTTGCTTTATTTTAATTTCTCTGTGTTGTCAGAGTTCAGACATTAGCATGGCAGGCTTTGTGGGAAAACTTCCTTGTTTTCTTAAGAGGCACAGGCCGAAGGGAAAGTCAGGAGTTGAAGACTAACAAAAGGTCACTTTAGAAAACCTAATTCGTTCTGGCTGAACCCAAAATGGCCACCACATCCCATCATGTTCAGTACTTTGCAAATGATGGAAGTGTTGGATCGCTGAGCACTTCTCCTTCAAATAGCTAGTGTTTCCTGGAGAATAAATCTTATGAAGAGCGATTGAGGGAGCTGGGACTGTTTAGTTTGAGGAAGAGGAGGCTGAGGGGAGACCTCATCACTCTCTACAACTACTTGAAAGGACATTGTAGAGAGGTTGGTGCTGGTCTCTTCTCACAGGTAATTAGCAATAGAACAAGAGGGAATGGCTTCAAGCTGCAACAGGGTAGGTTTAGACTGGACATTAGGAAAAAATTCTCCACAGAACGAGTGGTCAGACACTGGAATAGGCTGCCCAGGGAGGTGGTGGAGTCACCATCCCTGAATGTGTTTAAGAGTCATTTGGATATGGAGTAGGGGAGAACTTTGTAGAGTGGGGTTGATGGTTGGACTCGATGATCCCAAGGGTCTTTTCCAACCTGAATGATTCTATGATTCTAGCACACACACAGTGATTATGTATCATACATACACAAAACTAAGTGTTAATTCTAGCTTTTCTTGAACACATACAGTAAGTGTGGCCAGTATTTGTTGCAGCTCAGGGCCTTCCTATAAGCAAGGAGGATGTATTGTTGAAACGCTGTCTGCATGAACCATTTGTCAAGGCCTGATGGGAGGAAAGTAGGACCACAATAGTAACAAGGCTGGTGCAAAACTGAAGTACTGCTTCTGTTTTAACATCACAGAACACACATGCACAGTGATCAGCTCTCTTAAGAGGATTTTTTTTCTTTTCTCCCTCATGCGCACACACATAGTAATTTAGCTTAACTGGTAGGTCTGAATTTTTTGCTTTGTCTAAACCTTCTTTTAAATAGTTATCACTTTCATCTGCAGCTCTGCACTAGCACTAATTTTAGGTTTCTTCTAGTATGTCCAGGCTGCCTGGTCTCTTCTCTCAGGCCATGAGTTTTGCACTTCTGCTCTCATAACAGTAATCACCTGGGGAACAATATTTACATTCCTGAATTGCTCACCCAAAATAGGAAGTTGGGTGGAAACAGTCTGTCCTATGTAACTTCCATGGCTTCCTGGTTTGGGTGGGAGAGGAAGTAGGAGTACTGAAACACTGCTGAAGAGACTGTTCTCATGGTATCGATGACTTAAGTGTAGTTAGTGGAACACAGCATTGAGGGGGGGTGGGGGGAATTTAGCTAGATTTTATTTTTTAATTCAACCCATGAAATGGGCAACTGGAAGAAAACTATATATTCCTAAAAGTAATTTGTGACTTTAAATAGATTTTTAACAAGACTCTTTAAAAGTTAAAAAGAGAAACACTTACCAGAGTACTTTAGAGATGACTTAGTATCTTCCCCATAATACAAACTGGAGAAAATATGGCATAGGGAAGACTTTTCTACAGTCACGCAATGCCAGAAATTCAATATGGTGCTGAGTCTGTATTCAGTCTACTATGCAACATCTGTGCACCACTGAAAACAGGAGCTTTTAACAGAAATGCTGAACTAATCATCCAGTTTAAAGGCTGGAGGGTTTTCCTGTACACTTAAACTCCAACTTGAAAATTGATGATCTTGGGCAGAATAGATAGGGGAGGCTTTCATACAGGGTTTTTAAGTAGTTGAATATCCTTATAATCTGATGATAGTTCTCTGGTTTCTTGGTATTAATTTCCTGAAAAATATTGAAGTTTGTATTTTTGCTTGAAATATGTTTTGGGTAATTCTGTCACTTCTTTCAAATACCCAGGTTTTCAGCCTTGTGTATAATCAGTATGCATTAAAGTACAAAAACTTGTACTGAAGTTCTACTTATTTTTTTTATTTCCCTGGCAAAAACACTTGCTCTTAACACAAGGTGTTTTCTACTACATTACCCTGCAATTTCTTGTAGTCTGCACAGAAAGCAATATTGCCTTCTAGCCTATACAAAAAAAAAAAAAATTATTCAAAAGTAAACATTCTCTCAAATGTCAGTATAAACAAGGTAGATATTTGAACACTCCTGATGTTTAATGGTTTGGAATAGCTGATTATCAGACTGCATTTATCTCACTTGCAAGTGTATGCCAAAGGAGTGAGTGTGATACATTGAGCTTGCATAAGCAGAGAGATTTCTTCTAATAATTATGGATCTGTCACTCTAGATGTAGGTGAGGTGAGACTTCATGCTACGTAAGAAGTTCTGGTTTTTAAGAAATTACAGTGTAAAACTGCTAGTTCTTAAAGTCATTCTTGCATTCACATTTGCAGGATGTATTTTTTTCAAGCCCTTTAAATGGATAACCTTCTGGAGTGCGTGTATTGAGAGCAGAAGCTAGAGGTTTTCTCTGAATTCTTGCATAATTATGTAAATTTACTTGATTTAGAAACAAGGCTATCTAATAAAGGTATAAATTCTGTATTTCAGGCATGCAAGAAAGCATTTCAGTCAGGCTGAGGGAAGCCAGCTGGATGAGGTTCGACAAGTGATGGGAATGTTGGCCTTTCCTTCAGACACTCATATCTCCCCCTATAAGGTAACACAATGTTTGAAATCCAGTGGTACAGCAGAATGATAAAATACACGTTGCAGTTCTTTTTCCTTACAGGAAAATGCATTGATAATCTGAAGATCAAATGTTGTTCTAATTTTACTTTCTAAAACCCACCTTTATAATAGTCCTTAATTTTAATAACCAGCCCTTGCCAGTACATTAATCCAGGTAGTATTTATATTGTTGCAGCTGGATCTTAGTAGTAGCAGATTTACACTGAGTTAAGCTTACAACAAACCCAGCACTAAATATCTGTGGAACTGGAAGCGTGATACGGAAATATACAGCAAGAGACAGAAGATGGGGAAGTAGAAAGAAAAAAATGAGGTAGTTTTGTTCAACATACTAGGCTGTGGCCTTAGACTAGCAGCAGTTCTTAATTCTGCTTCTCAAAACTCTTCTTGTGGTGGTTGGTATGAAGAAAGGAAAGATGACTTGAATGATTTGAAAGCAGTATTTTTAACGTTTAAAAGTGTTCATTTATTTGGATTATACAAATTAATGTAGATATTAATGGTAATGTCTACGTCTAAATTTTAATCAAGCAAAATTCATAGGTAGTTACTGTTTCTACGTATTTTGAGTTTGTTCTGTGGTCATGTCTAATTCACTTTTTTTTAACTTGGCATTGAAGGCAGAAGGTAGACAAGAGTTGAGCTGGCAAAGCAAAACAAGAACCCTGTGAAATGCCAAGTCGATATGTGGCAATGCCAGTCTAAACATGTTTTTAAACAATTGATGATTAAATCAATGGTTTAACAAAACAAAAACACAAAAAAACCCCAAACCAACAACCCACAGAATTAACGTGAATATCTTTGGTAATCCTGGAGTCCTAGAAGGATCCTGGTATTTTTGGATTCTATGTTTGATGTGAGTTATGAGCATAAATGATAGATCTGTGTGTAAGACAAAGCTTATCATTGGTTTAGTAGTTAAAAAGAAATAGGCAGGAAATAAAAAACCCTGTGTTTTGTTCTAAGGCCTAGTTTGGACAGAATGTTTCAATGAGGGAGAGCAAGGAGAAAAGCTAGTGTTGTTTCATGTGCAACAATACAATTGGAACAAATTACCTACTACTTGTTATGGATCTGACTGAAAACATTCTAGTTTATGGCATTTGTTTTGGGTGCTCCAATAATTACCTAGATAAACAGAATCATAGAGTGTGTGCTTGTTTGGAGATATTTTGATACGTTAACTAGGAGGTCTGTGCATAAATGGATTCTTAAAATGGCTTTAAGTAAAATTACTTTTAAATCTGTGAGAAAGTTTGTCAGATCATCGTATCTCTAATCCATTGATTTTTATTAATCCAAGGGAAGAAGCATCCTCTATAACAAATGGATAGAACTTTTTCCAGCTTTTTCTATCTTTTAGGACTTTAAGGAAAACATATTTAATACTGTGGCAAAACAAGCTATTTTCTTTTGATGTCCTTTGAACAAGCTTGTGTAACTGTGGCTGGAATTATTCCAGCTGGACACTTAGTAAGCCGCTGCTTTTGTGTCCCATCACCTAGGCCATTAATCATAGGCTTTTCTTAATCATTTGTAGTACTTTATCTCTTTATTATGGATCTGTCTGTTACATCTTTTAAAGAATTGTCTTAAGGTCAGAACAAAAGCTTCATCCTGGAACTTGGGGAACATTCTGGCCTTAGATGGGGCAGGTGATTGAGCAAGTAGACATGCAGTCTGGTGGCAGAAACGGTGCTTTTTGCTTTAGTTAAGGCAAGATATGTATATGCATTTACTTTTGCTCCCATCTGTATAGGTTCTCTGCCTCAGTTCTGCTTATTGGTTTGGAGCATTTACAAGTCAGACAAGTATTGCTTATGTCCAGGATTCTTTCCTTTCCTATGTATTTGCCTCTGAATCTTTCTGCGTCTTCCTTGTGTGAATTCTTCTTTCTTTTGTGCTGGTTTTTCTTCAGCCATAGGCCCACAGTTGATCTAACTGTTTCTGCTGCAGGACTTTTTCCTTTTCTCTCTCGTCTGAGTATTCCTGGTGCCTTTTTTGAATCTCTTGAACTACATCACTTATGC
>VYZM01015020.1:10096-38258 GCA_013398915.1 Dromas ardeola | reverse complement strand
TTGAAATACATCACTTATGCTTGTGCCCGTTTGCAGCTTCTGTGTAATTCCACTTTCTAAACGCTTGTCAGAAAAACACACCAGGACTGGCTTATGAGAGCTACGTCTCTTCCCTCCCTCATCCAAAGATGTTCCCAGTTTAATGGGAGCTATTAAAACTTTGTTGAGCTCATCTCCAGTCCAACAGTCGTTTTGTCTGTGTTCATGGAGACCTGCAACTTCATAGCCTTGGCTAAGATGTACCAGTTTTACATAAAACACTTCTCCCCACTGTTCAAGCAGTCAGTTTTTAGTTAGAGAGAAGGCATGGAGAAATAATTCTGCCCTTAGACAACTGCTGTCAAAATCCAGTTTAGCAGTTCTTTAAGTGTTGGCCTCTTATAGTTCTACAAGGTGTTTCCCAAATTTATCTGAAATACAGTTCTGTTAACATTTAATTTTTGGATAACAATGAAAAATTTCTTCATAAAATACTAAAAAAAATAATACTGTGGTACCTTACATCATTTGGATAAAAGTTCTCAGACCAGCCTGATTTTCTTGGAGTGGGGGAATTCCAGGATACAGGCTACAAAAAAAAGTAATGCTGGAGTCCCTCCTTCTTGGGTGTCTTAACTTGAATGAACAGGGCACTGAGGAGAGGCAGAGTGGGACAAGGTGGTACAGAGTAAAGCACAAAGATTAGTGTCTACTTCATGGTAAAATCACTGCCTAGTATTTTTGGTGTAACTTGTTTTGACTCTGATGATGCTACTTTGTATATTGTCTGTCACTAAGTCTTTGATTTTTCTTTAAAAGCCTATTTTATAA
This sequence comes from Dromas ardeola, assembly GCA_013398915.1. NCBI lineage: Eukaryota > Metazoa > Chordata > Aves > Charadriiformes > Dromadidae > Dromas > Dromas ardeola. The sequence continues at coordinate 37,448 of VYZM01015020.1, read as the reverse complement.
ACTAAACAATATACTAAAACATATTATTGTTTCTCCCAGTTGCCTCAAAGTGTAGCACGCACGGTTGAAAATACGAACTTATTTCTAAGATAAATAAACATTGTCACTTCTCATGACCACAATACAAAGGAGAAGGGGTGTTAGCAGAAGAAAGGATTAGGTCTTTGCTTGTGTATATAACATAACAAGTATATTTTTCAAAGGGTCTTCACTTCTTACATGACTCTCTCACAGCATTACTTCTAGGGATCAATATATCTTTGACCTGTGGATTTAGTTCTTGCATCCTTGAAAAAACCATCCCTACTTTAACTACTGTTCCCTGTTTTTTAGGTAATGCACAGCATTACAATATATATTAAAGAAATTTCTCCCTAATTGCATAGCTTACCTAAGCTTTCTCTAACCTGGGGTTGTGCCAGCTCTTCCAATTAAAACCTTTTTACAAAATTCTGTAAACATTATATGTTACAAAGAGGTATCAGCAGAATTAGCCTGGCTCGAGGTAAACGCTTCTGACTTTTTGATGTTAATGGTTCAGAGGCTATAGAGCAAATGTTTCACAACCTTAATGTTGCTTCATAAGTAGGCCAGCATTCTAGAAAACTAAATGCAAGAAATAGCCTTACCAGGATTTACATACCTTAATTAAACGTTTGGTAGATGACGGAGGGAGATAGGGAGATTGAATATTTTTATGCCAGCTATTTTAAGTAATACTTGATTTAAATCATATTTCTAGTAAAGTAGTGCTAAAAGGTGCTTTCTAAACAAGTACGTTCATACTGTGCATTAGCATGTATACTTTTGTGCTGTGATAGATTCAGTCTAGTGAGTTTTGCACAATTTACCACTCCCAGGCTTTTCCCCCCTGGGACAGTTAGATTGAAAGCAACTTACAGTGGTGTTGTTTTTTAACAGGATCTCTTGGACCCTGCCCGATGGAGAATGCTGATCCAACAGTTCAGATATGATAACTACAGACTACATCAGCTGGGAAACAATTCTGTTTTTACTATAACACTCCAGGCAGGCCTTTCAGCTATAAAAACACCGTATCCTTTAATGCAGATACTACTGTCGAGTGCAAAAAAGCATTGTGGTTTTTTTCAGTCTATGGATGCTTTTCAGAGAGCTCAAAGAGGGTAATATGACCCTTGAATATTTTCACTGATGAGTTATTTAAACGGAGTATGAATTGGTCTTTCTGTTAAATTAAGGCGAGATTATAATAAATGGCATTATGGTTAAAAAATATAAAAATCTAACCAACAAGCCCAAACCAAAATGTTAAGGTGAAATCTACATTATGTTTGCATACTAGGCTGTCTCTCGCTGTGTCTTAAGTTAGTGAATATATCTGCAAAAGTTAGTGAACTGGGTCAGAATTACTATTTTTTTAAGCACTTAGACACAAATTTACCCTGTCTGGTTTTATGTGAACATTCAAGTATGTCCCGCATCTTTTGAAACTTGGTTGGATTTGCTCCATGCTGTGGTGGGTTAGAGAAGGACTGGTGCTACCAAAGTTTTCTACATCAGAAACTTTACCTGTAGAGGGTGCCAGACACTTGTTGCTCTTGTTACTCAAAACAAAGCCAGCACTTGATTGTTATAAGTACACATTAAACTTGAATTAAATGGTCCTGTATGTTTTATAACCTAGGCTGTGTTTGTGCAGTTTACGGTCTTTTTTTTGTTTCTGCAATGTATGTCATTAACTAATTGTTGTTTCATTCTGTGGTGGTTGTTCCTTAACTTGCTGTTAAACAGACAGTGTTATAAAGAGGATGGGAGCTCAAAAAACCCAGACTGCCCTGTGTGTAGCAAATCCCTGAACAAGCTGGCTCAGCCTCTGCCTATGGCACATTGTGCCAACTCCCGACTAGTCTGCAAGATTTCGGGGGATGTAATGAACGAAAATAATCCTCCTATGATGTTACCAAATGGATATGTCTATGGATACAATGTAAGTGTTGAAATCAATGACTTACTGAAGTCTAAAATAGCAATGGTTGTAATGACTTTCTGTATCAAAACAAGAGTTTATAAACTCAGTCAGAAAGCTAGAAGTATCTTCTGTATTAACAGAAGTATCTTGCAATAATTTTTAAAGGACTGTATGTTTATGCAATTAAGTTGGTCTTTAAAGAAGCTAATGTCTGATTGAATATGTGAATTTATAACATGAAATCAAATGGCGTTGGAAATCTTTCGCTCTGGTGAGTGATAATGTAGAGTAAGTAACTTCTGTGGGCAAAGATATTTTGACCTCAGACTATAACATCATTTTTTTAATTAAAAAAAAAAGTTTGTTGACTAAACAGTTAAATAATGCTTTGAGTTGTTATTGTGAATATTACCTTTTGATTTCACTGTCTTTTCAGTCTCTGCTTTCTATTCGTCAAGATGACAAAGTAATTTGCCCAAGAACCAAAGAAGTCTTCAACTTCTCACAAGCTGAGAAAGTCTACATCATGTAGGTCCATAAAACACATAATGAAGTGCCGCTGGAATTTTGACACAGTGTATATTGGCATACCCTGTAAAGGGGGGGGCCTTAATGTGTGGCAAAGAAGCAAAACCTGCCACCTTGGGGATCAGACCTGTCGGTGGCATTATTGTTTCTTGCGACCAAAGATCAATGAGCAACAATAAACACTCTTTAAAAAAAAAAAAAGAGAGGAATTATGACTTAAGTTTGTACTTGAATAAAAACAAAAACAAATTTTGATTGTTAAGGTTTTGTAACATAAGGTCAAAAATTGGATTCTTCTCAAAAGTACTTTCATCTTCTAAAGGATAACTTTCTTTAAAGATGGACACTTGCACTGGGGGAAAAGTTACAACAGATTCGAAATTAAACCCATTTTTCTTCCCTCTTTTTCACAATTGTCCAAGACCCTTTTGTTATCAAAGATTTCAGTACTACCAATGTGTTCTCCTTTAAGCTCCTCTTTGCCTTCTTTATGATCCTCTCGTGAAGTCATCCTGAACATGAATTATGTAACTTATTTCCATGGGAAGATATTGTTGTCTCTGACACAAGACTGGCTTCTCTGGAGGATCAACTAGGGACTGGTTTGAAGGAGTATGAAGTCTTTTTCCAAACCCAAATATTTTAAGGAGGTTGCATAAGTATCAAGAGGAAGTGAGAACATTTCAGGCAAAATCCATTGCTTGTTTAAATGTTCTTTTTCCAGTCTACCATAGTGTTAAAGTCCTTCTAAAGTTATTAGTTATGTGCATAGGGTTCAATATTGAAATCATTAGTGCTACTGCCTTATTTCTTGCTTTGAGAATGTACTCACATGAAAATGAGCTGGTATTCTTAAGTGTTGGGCGAAGTTTCTGAAGATGCCTTGCAGGATGATTACATAATTTTAGGGTCTAAATAGTATTCATTACTGAAACTAATACTTCAATTTTAACAACTACAGAACACATCCTTATGACTTTTCAAAAGAATTAAACCATTGTAGTTTAAACAAAACCATATTGTAGAGGTTTGTATCTAGCGCTTATTTTTGCATGTTGATGTTGATTAGCTAATAAAAGATTGTAAATGTAAAACATGTTAATAAAAATTGTTTTCCATTTCTTGATTATATAAAATTAGGAAGCTGCTTTGTATTTAAATGTAAAAAAATTAACTCTTTTATAAGGGTCTCTCTTAAAAGGAGTGCAACTAACAAGTGTGTGTGTTAGTGTTCTGCAACATTTAAAAAAAAAAAAAAAACCAAAAAACCACAAAAAAACCCGAAAAACAAAAAAACCACAAAAAAAACCCAAAAAAAACAAAACAAAAAAAAAAAAAAAAAAAAAAAAAAAAAAAAAAAAAAAAAAAAAAAAAAAAAAACAAAACAAGAAAACTACTGCCACACCACAATCTTAAGTGTTGTTCTTTGGGCTCCAAAATCAGAGCATCTCAGGCAAATAACTAGTTTTGGTTTAAACTTTTCATCTATGAATCTACATCCAATCTCCATTCCTGTCCATTTTTTTTCTGTTGCTTCCTCAAAGACTGCCTAATGTCCTAGAGACTTCCTCTTAATACAACTTCATGGGAGATGCTAGGTGGGAGGTTTTGATGTGTGACTGCTTTAAAGAACGCTAACAAAGAATATTGGAGGCACCACAACTACTTCTATTCATGTTCAATGTATATAAACTGATTGTATCAGCCACTCTGAAACTGTAAATACAGTGGAATTTCCAGTGAGGTACGTGTGAAAAGGTTCCATTTTCAGTAAGCATATATTAAAATTGATGCTTTGGAACAGGTATATCTGGAACACTGCAGAGCTGGCAGCTTGGCAGAGACCAGTGTTCCTGCACTTGTCTCTGGAAGGGTCTGTTTCCTATAGCATTTTTTGAAGTGGCAAATTTAGCAATTCCTCAGAACAAAAGCAATGTGCCAAAAGTAGATGGAGGCAGATAATGGGAGAACTTGCATCGGTAACTGGAGTAATTAGCTATCAGTTAAGCAGTAACTGCTCTCTTCCTTCCTCATCAGGCATAAGTTGAAGCATCATCAACTCAAAAGGGGAGAGGACATCACTCTGGGGAGCAGTGTTGCTGAAACCCAAGTGGAATAGCATCTGTTTTTCTTTGGCAGACCATTCACAGTGTCATAACAGAAGGCCAAGGATAACTTTAAGAATGGCAACCTCCTTTTTTCCCTACTTTACAGAAAGGCATAAAAGCCCAAAGCAGGGAGAAAGGGATAGATTTCTTACCAGTGGTAACTGCTTAGCAATTGTAGGGCATGGAAATTGTTGCTTTTGCTTCTCTAAGTACTAGTTAAAGCTGCGGTTTCCTGAGATTTTCTCCCTTTTTGCTTTCTGTGGCCTAAGCAGAGAAGTGGAGAAATCCATGCTCCCAAAAAACCTAGTTTGAGAGGGGAGGAGAGCAGCTGTCCTACAACAGGAGAAGCCTCCATTTATGGGAAGTGTCATTTCCAAGGGCCAGATGCTAGCATGCGCTCAGAGTCCCTGATGATGTGTTAGAAAGAAGGTCCTCCAGAAGGAGCCTAGGGGAGCTTCAGTTGTTTGTTAGCCATGATTGCTCAATTCAAAAATCTGCAGTCAAACAACCTATTTTGACTACAGTGAGGCCTCTTTGATGCCCCCAGTTGTAGCCTCCTGGCTTGACCCTTGTGGACTGACCAGTATATGCACCTGTAGGCTGGCTTTCATTCTGAAGCTTGCTCTGGCGTGGCTTTAGAAACGTTCCAGCTTTATGAGGGTCAGAAATGGTGGCAAGGATGGATTGCTTTGTACAGCTTGGAGTTTTGGTTTGTATTCCCTGACTGCTCTCTCTGCAGTCTTGAGCTCAGAATCCAACAGAGGTGTCAGTTCATAGCCCATATCATGGGTGGCTTCAGATATCAAACCAAGAGCAGTATGTGATTCATAGTAAGTATAAACTTACTGCCTATAAACACTATTTTAATAACTGTTCTCTCACTGCATTGATTCCTGCTGAGAGAGGATTTTGGAAGTATGGTTTGTATAGCATCAGTGGAGGTGGGGCAGGGCTAGAGGCTTTCCTCAACAGATGAAAGTCTGGGTAAAGATCTTGTTAAACCTATCTCATTCTAGCAATATCACGCGTAGCAGTAAGATCGTAAAATACAGGATGAGGGATCAGTTACACAACCTGACTGTAACCAGATGTGGAAACTTCAACAAATATGGCTATAACTTGCTATGTAGAAACCAGATTTTTTTCTGCTAATTGTGCATCTTGTCGTGTTACCAGCGCTGCCTGTGTTTCATATTAATCAAAAAGTGGCCATCAGCGACTTTAGATGAGATTCCTGGTCTTTTTTATGGATAACCTGCATCATCTAAATGCCTGGCAGTAAGTATGCTGAAGTGGAAGACAAAAGATAATCCATTTCTTTCCTTAAGAGTACAAGTTACTGCCTGTACAATGAAGGACATCCTTTTGAAATGGAAGAGGTTGATTAGTAAAGTGAAGACAATATCCCCTCAAGATCTGTCTGAGCTGTAAATAAACAATATCCTTTATTGTGATGTTTTTTTCAGTCTTGCCAAGCAATTTAACAAAATAAGACTTGAGGCCCCAAATTTTGGTTATGGTGTTCCTGTTTGAAGGCAACAGTTTGTCCCAGTTGTGATCAGGACAGGGTTCTCTGATTTCTACAGTTACACAGAGGCTGAGAATTGCCTTAACCTTTCCTTCTACTTGTTGTGGTCCAAACCCCGAGTCTAAATGCTGAAGATTCTCCAATATTGTGAAAGGAGAGAGAGGGGTTGGTAACTGGTCAGGATGCCATGGGTTTCTTCAATACCTCTTTCAGCTTGAAGTATTCCATTATCTACCAGGCTGAGAAGGGTTCAAGGTGCTGAGGTCGCAACGCTGTAGGTAGGAGGTAGTGAAGCTGATACCATGTTCAGGCAAAATATTTTGCAGGAAGCTTTAAATACTGATGGGATGGTATGGTTTAGGTTTGTTTTTTTTTTTAATATTATAAGCATGTCCTTTCCTACTCATTAATAAGATTACTTCTTGGAAAAAAAGATTATTTGGGAGAGGAAGAATGAGAAAATTATGTATAGCTGGTAATCTGCCAAAAGGAAGCCTTTGAACATTCTTAATAGCCCACTGTTCAAGGAAAAGTGATACTTTGGCTTGCTTTTTTCATGCTTCAGACAGCCTGAGCAGAGTGTGTTGGGAGACACACCAAGCCCTTTATCAGAGCATGCTTTGAGACTCACGACTACACTGTGATCTTGTGCACTGAGTGTCCTGTAGCACAATATAGAGGTCACTCAGTGTAACAAAATGAGTATTTACATCTCTTCCATCCTGTTTTTCCGTGTTCTATAATGAGGTGTCAGATTCTGCTCAGCATGGCGTTTCTTCCTCCTGTGTCCTGAAGTCTGCAGCACAATTGACAGTCTGTCCCAGCAGCAGGCTAACGGACCTTTCTGGCTTCCCTGTTTCAGTCTTGCGCTCCTTAGGCCAGTTTTTGGTTGTATGTTCCAGCGTACTCCACCTTGAGGGCTAATTTTGGGTGTTTACCTGGCTCTGTGGCGTGACTTTCTGGCATTTGGTACAAATAATCTGCATCTTCAAAGACAAAACCAGGCTTTAGTGACAACGTGCTGTCCCAGCTCTCTAGCTCCATGCTTTCTGAATTAATGCATCAAATAAATCCCAGCCCAGATCAACAGGACAGTTGATCAAATCTGATCCTTGTACAGATAAACTGCAAGTTGTTCATTCTGGTTATTGAATGCTGTAGTAACTATTTGTTTCTATTTGATGACGAGGGGCATCTGCAGGTTAGAGAGTGAACAGAATCTCCTTGCCATGGTGCTTTTCTGAAGATTCGATGTCTAGCTGGTTCTGCAATATCTGTAATTCCCAGCCACCCTGTAAGGCAGCATTTGTATTTATTTATTCATTTATTTTAAAGAATTGGCCCTGTTAATTAAGTTTTCTTGACGTTTTCAGCAGCTCAGCTTTCTCTTGGCTTTCAGAAGAGATCTAGGATGGACAAAGGTGGACAGCAGAATCTCTTCTTACCTCTTTACTAACATATATAGCCAGGTAGGTTCTGTAAGTAGAATAAAGTCTCTCCGGTATATAGTTAGGGGAAGAAAATTTGCTCTCATGGCCAGCAAGAAGGAGCAGGAGGCTACAAAGCACAGATATTGTTGGATGTGGGGGCTGAAGGGGTTTTTTGGTATGATAGCTATAGAATCAACACAAAGTAGTTCTACGTTGTAGCTGGCTTTTCTAAGATGTTAAACATGTATCTGAGCTAGTCATTGAAAAAAACTCATCGTAAGAGATGTGTCCTGATTTCAGTTTGAACTGAAGTTCTAAGACTCTGTAAACGGAAGGTCTTAATTTCAAAAATGAATTTATTCCTTATCATTACTAGCTAGTGACAAGTTAATTTTACTGAGGAGCTCACAGTTTTGAATAAGATACTTCAGACTCCACCATAAAATTCTGCTATTTGACCATGTTAAAATTATCCGAGATCTGTATCGTAAGCCAGAGGAAATCATCTGTAGGATAATTAGCACCTCAAGAAGAACGATAGGAAATAGCAGAACGACAAGAAATATAAAGGGCTGCTGAACAAGAAAAGCTGTTTGTTTTGACTTACTAAAAATGAGATCAAGTGTCAGGGTAGAGTTGAGAAATGCTATCAGCCAGCTATTTTTCAAAGAGATTAAAATAACTGCACAAGTTTTTAAAAATGCAAGTAAAAGGAAGAAATGAACATGAAACTACCATGTGGTAGAGATCCAGACTTGATTTGCAAACTACACCTGGCACCTTGCTGCTGGCTCCTAATAAAGCTGACAATGTTCAGCATTGGTGGCTGGGGTGGAGAGGGAGATACTGAGAATAACTGAAATAACTTGGCAACATGGCCGTGAAATAAAGTGTGCAGAAGTTACATGAACCAAGTGATTGCTTTCCTGGAATTGTTAATTGTTCAGATCTAATGAAAAGCAGCGGTTCTAGCATCCAGCCTGGGGGTGGTATCGCATGAATGGAGAGCCTCTCCTGCAGTCACTGGTTTTTAAGGGGAGGGGAGATTAAAATTCAACCTGAAGGATAACTGTAAGTGAGCACGAAGGGGAGATGTTTGCTGAGGATAATTATGCCATACCACCCTGATGACTGCTGTTAAGATGAGTCTTCTCAAACAAAATCCAGGTGCAGTGCAGTATTACAGGTGATGGCGTGAGCTAACAACTGGAGAAGATGGGAATTACAAATTGCATGAGGATCTGGCTAAGGGAGATAGGATGAAAGGTAGTGTGAAGGGCAGGTTAACTGATGGGCTTCCTCGGGGATCTATCGTGAAGCTGACACTAGTTGTCATTACTGACATTTCACTATAAGCAGGAATGTGCTGATGGGACAAAAATAGTAGAAAGCTTCATCCCAGAGGATGCGGGAATATTACACAGGAAGAAGAACAGGTAACCTTGAGGAGTGGACTAACAAATAAACCAGATTGTTTTAGCACTAGAGTTCATTCAACTGTCGATAAAGACCTCGCATGAAAGACTCCTCATTATACACCGTGATCGTGGAGGGCGTTGAGCCTCCAATGTGTTGCATCTTTGAAACAGAGAAATGCAACCCTAAAATGGTGCCACTGTTGGGATGAAGGAGCGAGGGCTGCAGAGGGCCTTGGTGCTCCTTTGCTGGAGGCTGGAGTACAGTCCTGCTTGCTCATGTCTGTAGCTTTTACACTGAAGCTGGAGCAGAGGGAGCACTGAGTTGGTCGGTGGAGTGGACCAGAATTCCTTTCCCAGCCCAGCTGGCTCAGGATAAGACATTTCCTTCATTCCCAAATTAATGTGGAAAATCAAGGCTAGTTAAGTGGGGGATAACACCCAAGGGGCTGGAACCTACATCTGTACCTACTCCTTTGACCCTATTTCCTACCCCATAAGATTAACTTTTATGCTGTGCATTTCTCAAGGAAATAGTTTTATCTGCCCCCCAGAGCACAGGAGCAGATTTTCCCAGGGAACTCATCTGAGTTCCCAGCCAGGACGTTTTCCTGAAAGAGCCAGAAGGAAGAATGAGGAGAGAAAGATGATAAAGCCTATTCACTTCAGGACAAAAAGATCATTAACTAACTTAAATATTTTGTTACCCACCCATGGAGATAAAGCAGGATCATATAGACAATTTCCCCAAAAGGAAATAAACAGATAATCAAATCAGTAGACAATTTCCTTTTCCTTTTTTTTGCAAATCACAACAAGACAAATCGCTCAGAAGAGGCAAGACCAGAGCTGTGGGAAGTTCTTCAGGGTGCACATGCATACCCCATACGGAGGTGCCTACTCTGTTTGAAGTCGCAGCTTTAGGGGCTCAAACCATAGAAATATTTTATTAAAATTTGAAGGGGGTCAGGGGGGAATTGATCTTAGGAAAGCTCAAGTTGCCCTGGATGCAGTCATTAAGGAAAAAATTGATATAAGGCTCTACATTAATTCTTGCCAGGTAGACCATCATCCCGGCGTTGTGCTGTAGTACCCAGCTAACTGCTCAGCTGGAACTGGTCCCACTCCCGAAGCTCTGTCCCCTGCTGAGAGAATTGCTGTGCAGGAGAGTAAAAACCCAACAGGCAGGTTTTGAACCACCATCTGCTTGTTGCTGCCTCTCCTAATTTTGGAGGACTTGGTGGTTCCTGAGTATAAGCTGGTTTGCTGCATCGGGTGACAGAAGAGGCTGTTTCTCCATGAGGATCATGACACGATTTTCTGTTTTAAACTGTGCACACTCAGGTCCCTGTCTTGTTGTCCTGCTTGTCTGTGCACAGGATTTCATGGCCACCGGAAATTATTCGATCCTATTCATGGCCATAAGGAACATCAGTTCATAGGGCTGACTTTCACCATAGGAAATTGAGAAGAATTCAGGCCGGGTGGTGAGGTGATGCACCACGGGCGTGTCTGTGAGTGGATGCTGGAGCGAGTGAAGCAGCAGCACCAGCTTGTGTTGTTTCTGTGCCAGCTGCAAAGAGATACCTGAGCAGTATGAGGATGTATGTTATGGAGAGAAGGGTAACCTGCAGCTCTGACCAACTTAGTCTAGTGTAATATTCCCATTTCAGGAGTATTACAACCTGCTTCCTGACTCTTTTCTGGAGTTAGCACGAGGCTTAAGTGGAACGGGTTTGAAGTCTCTGGAGTCTGCAAATGGATCTTGCCCTCAAAGCATTTGCAATTTGACCATCCTGTGGGTACGGAAGGTGCCCAGAGCAGCCACGCTGCCAACCTGCACGTGTGGAAACTCAGACACAGCCGGCTCCAGAAGCAGTCGCCCTGGAATGGGACAAGTAGCATCAAGTGTGCGATTCCGTCGTATTAGATGGTCAGAAAGTGAAGAATAGATGGGAACTGATGTTGCTGATGCAAGACTGCTGTGGTGTGTTTTTTATTTTTTTTGCAGGGGCACTGTGTAAATGTTGATCTCAGATACACATACGCTCTGATGATCCAGACTTTGTGGTGTCTGTTTTCTTTGAATTTCACCGTCATATCCATTGCCAGCTCTCTAGCTTCAGTGATGCATTATCCTATTTCCAAAAAATAATGAATAAAAAGGGTGCTGTTTTTATATGAGAGCTAATTATTCAGTTTAACTACTAGGTATAGAAAAAAGCACAGTAGCTACAGCTGAATTGTTGTTTTGCTCCTTCAGTGAATAACACACCTTCTTTGACACACCTATCGTGTCTTAATTTTTATAATAATTGGAAAGAATGTCACCTGCCTTGTTAAGAGAGAAATTATCCTACCCTTGGCCAAAACATATTCCCTATCTCTATGTTTGGAGCCCTTCTCTGAGGAAGTAAAATTAAGAATTCCCCACTGATTACCCACAAGTAAGACTGGCAGTTGCCGCATCCAGAAATACCTCTCTTATTCTAAACCAATTAGGAAAGGATAATGACTGGTTTCTTTGCATCAGGAAACCATAAATAACATAGCCTGTGATCTCTGTGTTTGAGGATGTGAGATGCTGGATTAAATTTTGATCTGAATAAGGTATTTGTCTTCATTCCTTCCTTCCACACCTTGTATTTCCAGGAACAGCATGACAAGAAATCAGAGTGCTGGTACCATTTTTGTTGTCTTGGCTGAAGAAACCAAGAAGAATCTTTGGGCTCGCTCGAAACCTCGCACCGAACCTTTTGGTGTCTATTTAAAAATTACTATTGCAAAATAATACCTCCATCTAGGATCTGACAAGTTTAAAATTAATCTCTATTTTCATTATTTCGCCCCACAAGAAAAATCAAAACATCAAAATTGTTCTAGCAGCTAGAATAAAGATTATATCCTGGTTGCATGTTGAAAGCAAGAAAACAGAGCTTTGGGCTTCTCCAGAGTGTCTCATGCTCGGCTGAAGCAATACTAAAATATCTTGGCTAAAACGTAAAGTCTCGTAGACCAACGGTTTCCTGAATGTTCTAAAACTCTGTGCAAATTCCATTAAATATGGCGATATGGATCAATTCTGTTAAAATCCCAAAGATTAAAAATGCAACCTCACCACTTCATCTGCTCCAAGTGGTCCTCCCTGTTGTGGGCAGTAAGAGGCGCCACTCTTACGGTTTCCACCATTAGAGGGACCTTCCTATCGCCCTCATCTGTCCTTAGGTAATTGAGTCTTGAAATTGGGAACATTCTCAGAAACTTACAGTAGTTGCTTTTAACTCGAGGACTCCTCAAAGTGCCATGATCTCCTTTTTATTAAACTCCATTTGCACAATACTCTCCCTCTATCCTGTCCTCTTTCCAGGATCCACTGGCAGCTCCATAGCAGGAAGAGCCAGGGCTCCTGCTTTAACATTCACTGTCTGAGTCACCGGTGTTTTGCGTAAAAAGTCTTCTCCGTAACCTAATGCCTTCCAAAAGAGCCAGGAGCGATATATCTAGCGTCCTGATTTTAGATGTCGACTCTCAAAGCTATTTACAAACCAGAGTTGTTCGGTTAGAGCACATCTGTCAGAAAAACATCATCATGAGACAGAGAATCTGTTTCCTCACTGGTAAAATATGTGCCTGGTTTCCAGTTTGAATTCGTCTTTTGTTTCTTGTGTTTTTCACTGCTATACTCAAGATCATTTAATATGTGATATTTTCCCCTGAAGATCCTTTCATTTTATGAACAAGTTACCTCTCAATTTTGTTTCAGATAATAAAAACTGGTTTAAGTCTTTACTTATAGGCATTATTTCAACCATTTCTTTTCTGCAGTTTGTTCTTGTACCCTTCCTATATATCACTTTTTTTTTTTTAAAGAACTTTGGAAAATTTAGATTTATTTCAGCTAAATGCCCATTACTTACAGCTTTTCATTACTGCTCTGAAACTGTTTAACCCTGCTGTTGCCACAGGATGATTCAATAGGATATAGATATATTTGAAATAAGCTGATGGTCCTGAAATAGTAAGACCTGCTGCTTTTCTAAGCACTAAGTCCAGAACATGGATCAATGTTAATTATTTCTGTGCAGTTTGAGGCCAGTTACCTATGATGCTTTCAAAGAGACGACATGGTGTATTTTTGCAACATATGCATTTGTTTTCCGAAGCACCACAAACAGCTTTTTATTGCACCGTTTAAAACAGAGTCCAAGCAGTGATAAAAGCATATGGAGATAAGAGAAATCATACTGATTGTAGATAATTTGGATTCCTTGTTTAGAGTAAGTATACTTATGCTGTGTTAACACACGTGTAAGTGGACTTCTCAGTGTTTCCATTATTTGCTCTGGAGCCACTGTAACCAACCCGTGGTTATGGTGCCTGTGGCAGCATTTTGGCAATTCAGTGGTGATTTCAGTTCACCATCATGAGCCTTTAAGAAAGAGCCATTTCTCTGCCAGGTGTAGTTATTTCAGTTTTAATACGAAGGAAAAAAACAAGTTTTTTCACCAGCTTTTTGGTGCAATCAAGCATCTTTCATTAATTTCTTAACCAGGCCAAATATCTTCCAGGCACTTTTTTTATTGGCTTAAGAGTTCGGGGCGGGGAGTGTTGTTGGTTCTTGTTTTGGTTTGGCTGGATGGTTTTGTTTGTTTTGGTGGTTTTCTTGGAGGGTGTGCGTTCAGATAAAAGACAAAGTGTGCCACTAGAAACTTTTAATGCTTCTATGTTTTTCTCAAAGTTTTACCACATCCATTTTCCTCTATGAGCACAGGGAAAGCAGTGAGTCGTTCTGCTTGGCAAATACACCCACCCTTAGTGCTTTCTCAGTGAGAAGTGTTCTCTTTTTAATTGTCATTAAAAGCAGTTTCCTTGATGTGATACTCAGGAATGCCTTCTTCAAATGAAATCTGTTCTTTGCCTATTTTATTGCAAGGCTCTGATCACGTTAAAGACTCTGATGCATTTAAAGACTTACTCCTGGCCTGGACATAGTGTGGCCTAGCACATAGATACAAGATGCAACACGAGAGTATGTGAGAAAGTGTTGTGAGTGAAGTTCTTAAGCAGTATTATATAAATATATGAATATATATAGATAAATATAATGTGTGACATCTGTATTTATGTGGCATATGCATATATATTATGTGTGTGTAAATATATACACACACATATATAAAAATTGTAATTTCCACTTTTGATTGCTGAAAACCCCTGGGCACTTGGATAAAGTCATGTCATCCCTAAGGTTTTGGATCTGGGACGCCAAACCCATTGCCAGGGGTCAGTGCTACAAGCCTGTAAGTTCTAATACAATACTTCAAAATCAAAACTTTACAGTACCTGAAGGGTCCCAATAAGAAAGCCGGAGAGGGACTTTTAACAAGGGCATGTAGTGATAGGACGAGGGGTAATGGCTTCAAACTGAAAGAAGGGAGATTTAAATTAGATATCAGGAAGAAATTTTTCATTATGAAGGTGGTGAGACACTGGAACAGGTTGCCCAGGGAAGTTATGGATGCCCCATCCCTGGAAGTGTTCAAGGCCAGGCTGGATGGGGCTTTGAGCAGCCTGGTCTAGTGGGAGGTGTCCCTGCCCAGGGCAGGGGGGTTGGAACTAGATGATCTTTAAGGTCCCTTCCAACCCAAACCATTCTGTCATTTTATGAAAACAAAAGAAAATAACTTACTGATAGTGAAAACGATGTGCTCCTTTGCAGGTCACGTTAAAAATACCGTGCAGGGTTTCTAAGGCGGCGCTTTTTTCCAAGAAGAGCGATCTCAGACCCAGCTCTTGCCGGACTGGCGACAGGTTTTCCTGCATTGCCATCTGCTGGGGGCTGCGCCCAAACGCAGCCCCGGCCGCCCGCCCCCGGTCCCGGCCGGCGGGGCATACGCTGGGAGGGGATGCGGGATGCTCCCCGCACCCCACCGCCTTCCGTCAGCCCCGTCCCCAGTGGTCCTCCTGCCCGCGGCTTAAATGCCCTGGGCTTCTTATGTAGGGGAAAAGAAACAGAATTTGTGCATATCGTTAATTAGGCACACTTTTGCTGAAGGATGAGGAAGCTCAGCGCTTTATAAAGTTGATTTTCACTCCTATCTGAAAATGTAAAGTACTTTATACTTCTCCTAGCTCTGTGAGCTTAAATAATCAGTTATATATTTTTTTTTCCTAAAAACTTCCTTAGAAGTTTTTTTAAAGAAATAAAATAATTCCTAAATAAATTCAGAAATTTTTTTTCAGAAACAACCAGGAAGCTGTGCCTCTCAGTGGCTGTGCCTCTTTTGCAGCCATGTAGGAATGCGGTGACAAAAGCAACGACAGAATATTTATTTTCTGTGATTTAAGATGAGAGAAGGCTGTCACGGTTACCCAGCTCAGACCACTGCTGGCTGTGCAGTGTCCTCTACTATCCCTATAAATATATCTTGTCCATTTGAAATTACTGAGTGCCAGATTTGTGTCTAAATTTAAAACAAAACAAAACAAAGCAAACAAGCAAACAAACAAAAACCCAAAACCCCAAACCACTTTTCCCACAATTCAAGTTACATGACCTGGAGTAGAACTGGACGTTCGGAGCTCCGCAAGCCCATGCTAGAGGCTGTTGAAGGGGTCACTCCAGAGCAGACTCGTGCATATCCGCAGATCACAGATTCACACAGATTCTGCCAGAAAAAAAGTCTCACCCTGGCTACGTTTTACTGATGTATCAAGAACTGACCCATTTTTTTTATGGAGGAAATTACTAGGGGATGAAAAAGATTGGTCTTTCATCTACTGTCCTTCACGGTGGGGTTGACCTTTATGCCGGTCTTAAAAGGAAGTTAAGAAAACTTTGTGTATAGTTTATAGAGGCATATTGGCTGCCACTGCTTTTTCAGTATTTGACGTAATTTTACTGTTACAACTTATGCAAAGCGGAAAAGTAGCAATGATTCATTTAAGAGGCCTTTTAACGCTTCCATGAAACAAGCAGAAACACAAAATAGGGGTGGCTGCATGAGCTCGCTCTAGGGCAGGGATGTGCTGCCAGAGGTGCTGCAGCTCCGGGGATGGAGTCAGCGCCCCAAATTCTGCACTCATCTCTTCTGGGAGGATACTGCATGGTCTTCTTAAAATCAGCTTATTCTTTGGGTATGTAGACTATATCTGCAAGTCTTGTTCCTCGCTGTATTGAGGTTCAATTGCCTAAAAGTTTGTGCAACATTTTGTGAGTCTTAGTAGTGCACAATAGAAAAGAATAGCTGTATGTTAGTCAGTGGGACTGTCATGATGCGCTCACTGCAGAAATGGAGGGCACGCAAAAAGGTCCTAATATATGAAATATGAATAAATATTTTCCCATTCTGCTCCCACTTACATACCAAGCCACAGAAGTGCAAAACACCTCCTTAAAAGCATAAATAAACTAATGGCTCTAGACAGTTCACAACACTTGCTACCTTCTTCTTTTCAAGACACTTCCTTCTTCCTTTTAGTTAAACTTCAATATTTCCTTCTTTCTCAAACTGTGGTCTTTGTACTCTATTTATGTCCCAACTACCTTGTAATCTCCTCAAGCCAGGGACTTTCCTTCTGCCTACAACAGCTGACCCGTATAAATAATCTCTTCATAAAGACAAAGAGGTCTTTTATCGTAAAAGAAATTCCCTAGAATAGCTTGTTTTGATCCATGTGGCTTTCCTGGTTGCTGCTCATAAAAGGTGATGGAAATACCAAAAAGGCCTGAAGGCTGAGAGCATGCTCATTTGGGCACTCTCCTGGTGCTGAGGGAATACGGTGGATTTTGACAGATGACTGAGGACTCGCTCCTGTGAATGAGTGATCGCAATATCACCGTGGGTTCGAGCTACCTGGTGCATGATCAGGACAGAGGAATCTGAAATGGAAAGCCACTGATCGGACGGTGTCTGTGCAATGGTGTGCAATGGCTGCGTGACACATGCAGCCCCACCGCCTGTCCATGGCTGATGGCGATGACAACAGTTTCAGATCAGGAATGGACTTCATCGCTCCCACTTTAACTGAAGGCAGCGCTACAGCTTTTAGCAGCTTCAGAGCAGTTCTCTCCTTTTCCACATCCCTGGGAAAAGAAGAAAAAAGTGATTCCTTTGGATATCTGAAGCCACAGCTCTGTGCAGTCTCTCATTTGGAGAAACCAGTTTGAGCGACCGCAGTTCTATTACAGGCTGTGGCTTCCCAAGGACGGGACAGTTCAGACATCAGGCAGAAAGAGCTTCAAAAACGTACTATCAATGAGTCAACGTGACACCCAAACCAGTCTCTTTAAGTTGTTTAAGAAACTTCTGCTAATATCCTGTGTTTGAAAGCAGTCCTATTTGCTTATGCGTGCAAGTGGCATTTCTGTCACTGTATGATTCAGCATCAGAGGGTCTTCATGCAGAATTTTGGGGTTCTTCTCTTCCTCTGCACTCTCCTTTTCTGCATGTTAACAACCTTTAAGCTCCTCTTTTTCTGAACCACCTGATCTGAGTCCTGCCTTAAAGGCGGGTATCTCCAAGATCGCCAAAGACACCTCCTTGCAGTGCAATGGGATGTGCCTTGATCTTCTTTGGGTACATTCATGTAGAAATACTAACTTGTGATGTGGACATATATATTGTTTAACACAGAAAAATGCTCATTACGTTCCAGTTAAGAGTCTGCATAGATCTTTCCACAGAGGAAAAAGCAATTTACCCTCATTGATACTAGTCAAGTGTGTCAATGTTGGCATGCAGTTTCAGGAAATGCTGTAGGATCATTTTTAAAAATTATTCTAGATGTGAATATAAGCTGTGTGTAGGAAGGTGGTCCTTGATTTGTGATGGTTCTCCTACAGCTATTCCTGCTCCATCCAACTTATAAATGGTTATTTAATTAGTGATCTAGACTGTTCAGAGCAGGTTCATCCATCTCCTCCTATGACAGAATTATAAAACGTTACAAGAGGCTGAAGTGCTGTCACAGTCAATATTTCACATGATTAGAGGAGGTTGCTAAGTATCTTTGGCCTTGCATTATTGATGGTTTAATGAATAAACTAATTTCTCCTTTGAGAACGTCTGTTTAAATATAGTCCTCACCCCTTATGAGGTAGTTCACAGCTTTCAGATAACTGTCATCCTTTTGCTCGAATCAAACTAGTGGTTAAGTATCTATTTATTCATCTCACAAGGTCAGTATTTTCTTTGCAACCCAAGTGGCACAAACTCTGTGACAATTTAATATCAGTGTTTATCATGTTTCTGCATCTTCAGGCCTGGAACCAAAGTTATTTTAACTCCAAGTTATTTGTAGGGAAGCTTTTTTGCCCAAGTTCCATTTTGGCAGGAAAATAAACCCTCCTTTTTAATTTCATATCATTAAGCCAAATACAGCTATCTCAAAAGTTCAGTGGGATTTCCTTTCTGCCTGACATGCTCTTTCATTGTGAAGTTGGAAAACAATCCCAGGCACAGAACCATCTAGTAAAATGGTGGAACTGTCTCCTGCCTAGATTTTTCTTTTGTAAAAAGGCTGCACTAGAAAATGTGGTATTACAGAAAAGTCTGAAACAATCCTTCCTGGAGCCATCAGTCTGACCTTTTAAATTTGGGATGGCTCTTCTTTAATGCAAGAACCCCCAGACCCAAATAATTGGTGTCAATGGACAAAATTCTGGAGTTTTCTTTGCATAAGTATTTGGCCAAAGATACTGCACCAGTTGGAGGTGATTTTGGGGTGGACCAACTGGTCATGCCTAGAGATATCTTGTAGGAGAACATTGCCATTGCAAATGCCTCTTGCCAATGAGGATAGTGTTGAGATCCTGGAGAGGTAATGGACAGGACAGTACTTCTGGAAGTGTCTCTGCTCTTGCAAAGTATCACTCACTCTGAAGAACGATGCACAAAATGTAACTGCATTGCTTTTGCTGATCTCTCAGCACAGAGGTAAGAAACGCAACTTCTTGAATCAACAACCTGTCACGGTCCATGACATGAAGCAGCAGACTCAGGCTTTGCTGAAACCAGGTGTAAACTGATAGTTACACTCAACCTTGAGGCTTCAAAGGGGTAGCAGGTGGTGTTTGGTTCTGCCTCTGCTTTCCACAGTGTCCTGTGTTCCTCTACACTGAACAGCCCAGAACAGTTGTGTCAGGGGAAAATCAATGCAGATGCAGAGTGGTTGTGACTTTTGAAGCTAAATGAATTCTTCGGTGTTCTGGCTCTCTTCAGGCTCTTATCAGGTTGGTCCAGATGGAAAGAGTATGGAAATATTTGAATGGTGGATATTTACCATGTTTATTAAAAAGGAGAAGGGGAAAGAAACTCAGCAACTTGAGCAAACACAATTTTATGTAATTGTCTTTGATTTTTTTAAAAAAATAATTAAATAGCTTAGCTCTCACTGGGAGTTGCCTAACGGACTACCATGAATGAGTTACACAACTCAGCATTCATTCATCAACTGATTCTTTGCAAAACCATATGGCTCCTTGCAGGGATTTCTTTAAACATTATACATGGATATGAAATCGGTGCCTTTGTAGATGTTAAGTATGTTGCTTGAGGCTCATTTTGAAATACAGTTTCTAGATGGTACAGCAATGCTAATTTTGCAAGCAATAACCTAATAAAAAGCAGTTGTTCAGGGACTTTCAATCAAATTAAGAAGAGAAATAGAAAAATGAGAAATATTGAAAGAGTAAACTCATCTAAACTTTAATGATGAGCTGTGCCATTGTGTGTGGCTTTCACATGGAAATCCATTTAACTCGATGGAAAGCAATGAGGAAAGGAGAAACATTAAGAAGTAAGATAGCATTGGTTTCACATATCGAATCAGAAATAACAGAACCACTGCAAAATGTATATATTCATTAACTGCAGCAAATTTGTTTGAAAATATGAGTTCATTGCTCGTAGAAAGTAGAGAGAGCTGCAACACCAATTCACATACGTTACTTCCAACACATGCCTTAACTGTGGATTAATCGAAATACTATTCAAGTATCCAACAACATTTTCAGATGTGAACAAACATTTTAAATGTCTCCCTTCTTTAGGCTGTTCAAAGCAGGCACCTGCAAGGGCTTCATCTTCCCCAGCAGTTAATCAGCGCTTTCAGAGATGTGGGCCTGCAGAACATTTCTAACTGAGCACCTAAAACCAAAAGCGGGTCAGGAGCTGCCAAGAGCAAATCCAGGCAGCCCCACCACCTCCAGTAACTGAACCACACTTGTGTGGCTGGTGTAAAGGGAGACCAGAATACAGACAAATCTTTTTACCTCTCTCTCACCATAGGTGACCCTAAGGGGAGCAGGACACGTGCCAGGGACATGCCCTTAGAGCACAGCCACATGCAGAGTAAAGTGCTGGATGCTTTCCTGCATGTGGGAAAAGACGAGGGAGCACATGGTTAACCCCACTATCTGACTGCAGCAGGATACGTACTGCGCTTTAAGGATGAGACACAAATAGGTAACACACCCTTGCTATGCGAAGTACCTTGGCTTCTCCTATTGCTGTGATCCTTCATCAACTTCTCTCTCCATATGCTGAGGGGTTACCTATAACATTTGTCAAGCACTCTGAGGTTCTCAAATGAAAGGTATCGTATAAACACAGTTATGCTCTAATACTCCCCTTGAAAGTCCTGACAACTGGTCTGGATTCGCCATTGTGTTTCCTTTCAGTTTTTTATATATAAAAGTACCATTTTGCTAGGGCTACACAGTAACAATCCTCTCATCCCTGCGCTATTCTAAAGCCAGCATGATTTCCAAGTGCTGCAAAGTGGAGGACCTTTCCCAAAGAGAAAATCCATTGTTTACACCACTGGAAGCCAAATGTTACAAAGTGCCAGGAAAAAATACCGTAGTTTTGGCGAGGAAGTACTGGACTGTGCTTGCTTACTTGCTCCTTTCACCACATCCTTGCATCTGCAACTTACATATCTGTGACAAGAAGCTCAAATTGTGTTCCACATGGTGTATACAAGCACCCACGTGAGAAGCTACTGTGAATGACTGTATGAGCCCTCTAGGCTCTGGATGGCAGCAGCTACTGAAGAAAATTCACTTTCCGATGCCGAAGTGAGGAGGGGCCTGGTTACGGGGTGCCACCAATGGGGCCTTCCTCGCTCGATGAGCTTCTTAGATAGCGAGGGCCACGGGTGGAGGAAAGAATCAGGGGGCTGAAAGCTGGGCTCCCCTCACAGCTCCGAGGACGCCCCGCTGTAAGGCGTGAAGGCCGGTGGGGCCCTGCTCCCCATGCCTGACGGGTCACCACCTTCACCCAGGGGGTCTCTGAGGGGCAGCGCCTCGGCCAGGCCAGGCCCAGCCATGGGCACGGCCTCAGCGCCCAGCTCTCCACAGCCCCGCAGCCTGTCCCCTCCGCAGGCCTGGGCCAGCCCTCCAGCCCGGGCTTTTGAGCTCAAAACCGCCTTTTTTGAGCCATTCTTTAGAAATATCCTAATGAGGTTTGTAATCACAGGGGGTTGTGAGGTGAGAGGCCGTCACTCCCCGCCGAGCTTGGGGGCTTCGTGGAGGCCGCTCGCCCCCCGCCCCGGGCTGGCTCAGCCCTGCCCCGAGGCGCGGTCCCTTTAAGGCCTTCCCCGTCTTCCTCTCTTCGCGCTTCCGGGTGGCGTGACGTCACGCATACGTCACTGCGCGGAAGCCGGCGAGGGGGGTATCGCTGGCGTAAAGCGGCGGCGGGGCAGTGGTAGGCGCCCGGGGAGGGGGGTGAGGAAGGTACCACCCGCCGCGGGCCGGGGGGGAAGCAGCCACCGAGGGGCGGGGCTTCCCTTGAGGGGCGGGCAATGGCGTCGGGGAGGCCCGGCGCAGCTGCGGCCCGGAGCGGGGTCCCGGTGGGCTGACAGGGCTCCCCGGGCCTGAGGGGCTCTGCGGGGCTGTTGTCCTCTTCAGCTCGGCGCCGGCAGAGATGGACCAGCGCCTGGCCGAGCTGGTGGAGGAGCTCACCACCTCGGGGGAGCCGCGGCTGGAGCCCGGCAGGATGAAGGAGCTGAAGAAAATCTGCAAGTATGGCCGGCCGGCGCCGCCCGGGGCGGGACGGGGGGGGATGGGGGGGGATGGAAACCGGGCCTCGCTGCCTCCCCCCGGGAGCGACGCCGCTCCCTGGGGCCGGCCGCCTGCCGAGGCTGCCCCCGAGGGCCGCTCCGGGGCCTGCTGGCTGAGCTGAGCGCAGCTTGCATAAGCTGCGGGTTTAAAATTTAATATAAATATTTACAAAGTTGTGGTTTTTAAGTGCTAAACCTCTTTTTAAGTAACTCTGCCCTCCTTTTTTTTTTGTTTCCTCCTGTTCTCAGGTCTTCAGAGGAACACATCAGCCATGCCTATCACCTGCTGATGACACGGCTTAACGAGGAGCACGCCGAGATGCGCTTCTCGGCTTTCCAGATCGTGCAGGAGTTGTTCACCCGATCCCATCAATTCCGGACGCTAGTAATTTCCAATTTCCAAGAGTTCTTGGAGCTGACGGTGGGGATAGACCACGAGCAGCCTCTTCCCCCACCCAGGGAGGTGGCACAGAAACTGAGGAAGGCAGCCATTAAGTCAGTGCAGGACTGGCATGAAAAGTATGGAGAGGCCTACAAGAAGCTTTCTCTGGGATACCACTTCTTAAAGCAGAATAAGAAGGTACTCTGCATTTTTACTTCTGTGTGTGGTTTTAGGTGATGATCTCTAGGAGGTGTTTAAAGCAAGGAAACCAATAAAGATAAAAGGAAAGGTGTTGGAAATGACATTGTCTTTAGGAGACATCCTGTTGACCATGGTCTTTTGAAAGACAAATTCCAACCTTTTTGTTCATCTTGCAGTATTTTAAAGTTTCAAAAACTCCAGGCTTGTACTGAGCTGAATTCAACTAGCCTTTTCTTAGGGTGTGAAAAATACTGCTCACCAGTAGGTTTTCACCCACTGATTCCTATCTGAAGCCCTGAAGTATAGAGTTTTTAGAAGGGAAATAATGGTTACATCTGAAACTGAGGATCATTGGCTATTAAGTCTTTCTATGGAGTTTAAACTAGTCTGATTTCTGTACTGAGCTGTCCAGTTCTAGCTTCCTTTCACTGTACAACAGAGATGGTAAGTGTAGGTGCTAGCTCCCCTCAGCTGCAGTGTTACTGTGTCATGCAAGAAGGTTTTTTAAAGAGAAATTGCTTGTATGTAAGCAGTTGCTTTTATCTCTCCCTTTTAGACTTCAAGTTACGATGTTTTGAACATTCTCCTTTAGTATCTCTTTGGGGGTGCAAACAATGAAATTGGGAACACTGTTCTACCATTCACACTATCTACAATGCTAATATCAGGCTTTCAATAAACATATGGATTCTCTTTCCCTTCAGAAAGGCAGATGTTCAGTGTTCCTAACAGTAGATCAAAAACCTTTGTGATACATAATGTATTTCTGTTGTGCTGGTTCCATACTAAACTAATAGTGTACCCTACTTGTATATGTATTGTACTGTGTTCTTTTTCGATATAATTTTTGGCATCTGCTCACAAAAGGTCTTTGAATCTTACCTTGTTGTCTTGTTTAATAAAGAAAAGAAAAAAAACCTAAGTGAAAGTGACAAGGAGAAATACAAACTGAGGCGAGGGAGCTTTAACAGATAATACAGTTTTACCAAATTGAACGTGCAAGTGCATAAAAAGTCTGCTGAAGTTTGGCATGTCTGTCTGTGCTCCTGTGGTTTAAGACTGGTCCCCATATACGAAAAGTGATCACCCAGTCTTGTATTTGGGATACTATGCTACCCAGCAAGGTTGGCTGTACTGTTTTCTAGAGCAGCTGAGTTTGAGTACTTCTAGAAACATTAGTACCAATAGAAATAATCTGATGTAGTTTGATAACTCTTGTACTTAAAGAGTTGAGATAAGCCAGCAGACCAAACTGGCCTTTTGCTGGGTTAATACTTGAAGTGTGAGAAAGAACCGAAAGATTTGAGGAGGCATGTGTACTCTCTAGTAGTAAATTACATCTGCTGCCCCTGAGGGCCGTCCTGGGGCCTGCTGTCTGAGCTGGGCGCAGCTTGCAAAAGCTGCTGGTTTAAAATTTAAAAATAAATTTTTATGAAGTTGTGTTTTTTTTATGTGCTAAACCTCTTTTTAATACAGGGCTTTACTACTGTGCCAAACCTGTAATATAGGGCAACTTGAGAGGAGTGTTAGCTCTGTGTATGGTTTGTGGTTCTTGGTTGTTGTGTTTTGTTTTTTTAATTATCACCAAAATCACCTTATAAACAGTTGGTCAGAAGATGACCTTTTAGGGTGTAAACCTGGAGAGCTACCCACTGTTTTAATCTTAGTATGTCCATAATAGTAGGTACCAAGTGTGTACCTATATAACAGTTTGACTTTGAGTACAAATAATATTTCAGTATATCTGAAAATAATTGTTTTCAAACTCCTGTCTCAAAGTTTAAAAAAAGAAGAAGGGCAAGGGGAGGGAAGATTTCAAATATTTCCAAATGTTTGCATATTTAGGCAACTGAGTGATATTATAGTATCTTTGCGTTTGAGGAATGCATGGATGGAATTGGAGTGAACTGTGGTTATGGAGTGAACAGAATTTTGAGCAGCTCAACATAGAGTATCTTACTTCTGTACTTCAATATTTTCCCAAAAGTTGCAGTAGTTGTCTAGACCCACTACTTACACCCTTTAAATCAAGAATAATTGTTTGCACCTCATCACATCCAGTTCCAAAAGTATAGACCAATGCAAAAAGGCTTCATATCGCCTACATCGATACAGAGGCAGAACAACAACACTGGTCTCAGTCTGTATCACCTAAATGAGGTTGGATGGGTTCTGACCAAGTTTGTGAGTTAGTGGTGACCTCAGGTAGCAAGTGAGCCATACCCTGAGTTATTGTGACCTTGTGAGGCTTCTGTAAGAGTGCCCTGTTTTGGACAACTCAAAGCTTTATACATGCTGCAGACTTGGTTGGTGATAGGTATCTAGTATGTGAGGTGCGCTATTGTTATCAATGGCAAACCATGATGGGTTGGCAGGTGTTATAAGAAGGGCATCTGGACAAGTGCCAAAGCATGAAACAATGCAGCGGAGCAGCACCTGGCTGGTCCTTTTGGGACAAAAAAGGGGAAAGCATGGGCAAATGACTCCACTGTAGGGTTCTGGTATGCAGCAGAAATTGTGATTTAGGAAACTAGGTATTTCTTGTTTTCTGTGCAAGTCCAATCTGACTGCCTAGAAACAGTAGCTGTAGTTCCTGGGTTCTGTATCTTTGTTCCATTTTTGTGGGTGATGCTGCTCTTTGGGAGGATCTGTTTCTCCTGCTACTGTGTTGAGAGCTATGTGAACTTGGTAGAAAAATCAGATTCAGAGAATCAGAAAAGCTCACCCTGATGATCCAAGTGCTGCTATAAGTTATGAAACTAACTCTTTTCCCTATCATCCCTCTGCCTCCCCTCTATTCCCCAATAAAAAAATAGATTGGTAATTGTGCCTTTCTTCCTAAACTGATGGAGACTCTCCATGCCAGTTTATATGAAAGCTGAAGTACCCTTTTGCTCCTAAAGGCTTTTATATAAAAACAATTTGTCTTTAAAGTGTTTACATAAATAATACTTGTAAAAACCTTAAGGCTTATTGCACACTGTAGGGATTATTTAGCAGTAGGAACGTTTACTTTAGCATGTGGTTAAGCCCAAATTCAAGCATTTGTTTTTAACTTCCATAGTGTTTAATGGAGTTACCTACTTGCTTTATGCTGAACAAATATTTAAATGTTTCAGTAAGTTTGAGATGAGACATCAATAAAATTCTTGATTGTGCAAAAATAAGCAAACTTCAGTTGTAGGATGTACTTGGTTTTCTTGACCCATGGCTATTAAGTCCATGTACGTGTTTCAGGAGAGATCTTCTGGGAACAGATAGAAAGTGAGACTTATTTGTCCCGTGTAGAGTGATCTCAGTGTTGTCTGGACCTGTGCATTGTAAGTGAGATTCAGCTTCACTGTTTTACTCTTCTGTGGCTCCAAAGCATTGGTGTAGGATGTCAGTATCTGGGAACCATTACTGTATGTTGACAAGCTTGATCATCTATCAGTGGCAATAACGACAAACGTTCAGTGGGTGCTTGTAATATAGATGTAGCACCAGAGAGTCTGCGAACTTTACTAGCAGCAAAGTACAGGCTTGCTCAGCACTCAAGATGATCTGTATTGAAGTTAATGAAAGTTATGTGGTAGCAATCAAAAGGAAATAATGTGTTTTCCTTTTTCTAAGAGGTTTCCTTATGCAATAACATAACCAAGACTCCTTTCCCTAAAATAGAAGTGAAAAGTATTTACATTTTCAAGCCCTTCTAAGAACAAACTAAAAAAAGCCCCATTGCAAATATTTTAAGAAATAGTGTTTTGAATCACTTGGATTTATGTTTCTGTTTTAGTCACAAGAAGGTCAAGTAAGACTGAATCGTAATCTTTCCCTCAATCCCCAAATCCAACAAATGTAATTGTAAAATCCAAAATTTGGTCTTTTTAAATGAATTTGAATGTCTTCTCTTCTATTTTCCTTGCTGACAAAGTTCTTCAGTAAGTGATATGTATACTTGTGGTAACAGTGCTTACAAATTTTCCTAAATTTCCTTTACTAATAGTGGGCCTAATGTGACATTTTTATGTAATTCAAATACTTACCCTGTGTAGTGTCTTCCTGCCCATTCCCTCTAACCCCATGTCTCCAATGCTGTGACAGAGGTCTCCCAGTTTATTCCTGCAATTTAGATGTGGAAATCTAACTGTTTTGTTTTTCTACCTTATGATTCCTTTCTGAAAGCTATTGATCCTCAGCAGTCTCTTATTGGTAGGAGTGAAAACTCCGTTCAGAATTACTGTGGTTATTGATTCTAGGAGGAGAAGAGATAAAAGGAAGTACTGCTGAGCTTTTGGCTG
Organism: Dromas ardeola; assembly: GCA_013398915.1. Classification (NCBI taxonomy): domain Eukaryota; kingdom Metazoa; phylum Chordata; class Aves; order Charadriiformes; family Dromadidae; genus Dromas; species Dromas ardeola. The sequence goes on along the minus strand of VYZM01015020.1, from coordinate 10,560 downwards.
ATTGCTGATGTTAGAGGATTTTTCACCACAGATAAGGATCTTAGGAAATGGATTTTCTATATATTTCTTACAAGGAATGTTACACTTTTTTCTTCATTTCCTCCCTAGGTGGATTTTCAAGATGTGCATGCCAGAACTGTGGCTGAAAGGAAGAGGGAAGAGGAAAAGCAAAAACGATTGGATAACATTTACAAAGAAAAAGCCAAAAGAGCTGAAAAAGAAATGGAAGGTGAGTTGCTTTGATTCTTTTAGTGTTGTATTTTTGTTCATTTTTAGAACAACCTTTTTTATCTAAAACAAATTCTAAGAGAATAGCTATCCAAATAATAGCTGACCACAGAGGGCGGGAACAGTACATTTGACCCTCTGTCTCTTTCCCCTAAAGAATATTAGGGGAAACAAGTGACAGTCCTGTGAGGTCAGGTAGTATGAAAAGATAGGAAAAAATAAAATAAGAAAAAAAA
>VYZM01015019.1:63215-109598 GCA_013398915.1 Dromas ardeola | reverse complement strand
CTGGAGCACTTCTCCTATGAAGGACAGGCAGAGATAGTTGGGCTTGTTCAGCATGGAGAAGAAAAGGCTCCATGGAGACCTTTTAGTGGCCTTCCAGTACATGAAAGCCTCCAGGAAAGATGGGGAGGGATCTTCGTCAGGGAGTGTAGTGATAGGACAAGGGGTAACGATTTTAAACTGGAAAAGGGTAAATTTAGATTAGATATTAGGAAGAAACTCTTTATTGTGAAGGTGGTGAGGCACTGGAACACATTGCCCAGAGAAGCTGTGGATGGCCCATCCCTGGAGGTGTTCAAAGCCAGGTTGGATGGGGCTTTGAGCAACCTGGTCTAGTGGGAGGTGTCCCTGCCCATGGCAGAGGAATTGGAACTAGATGATTTTTAAGGTTACTTGCAACCCAAACCAGTCTATGGTTTTATGATTCTATGTTTCAGGGCTGTGAAAAACATGATTTCTCCATCTTGGTCATTCTTCCCATGGTATGCTGCACTTGTTTTGCTCTTTTAACCTTTTGCTTGCTAAGCTATTGACATTTCCAATTTTGTGCTTTCTGTAGAATAAATTATATCCATTCTAAGATTCTTTTTGTTTGTTACTTCTAGGGAAGTATTCATTAAAACCAAGGTTGGACCCAGATGAAAGCTTACAAATTGGTGATAATATATACGTGCCATATTTAAATTCAGTGCTATACTTATGAAGCAACATATTCCAGTATGTAAGTCTTGTACCTAATGCTTACTTTGATACATGAGCAATTTAAATTTGTCTTACTCTCTCAGATGTTAAGTTATACAGAAAAATAGCAAAGCAGATTTCAGGATATGTCTCTGCATTCTAAAATGAGGCTGATGACTGTCTTCAACATTATATCTACAGTTTTGAAATGGATTTTTTTTATGAGCTTTATAGATAAAGAAACATAAAGAATCTGGTGGAAAATCCTGTTCTTCGAAAAATATTTGTATTTTCATTTGAAATGGAGATTCAAGCTCTAGGCCATTTGTCTTAATGTGAGTGTACGGTCTTTACAAGCTTTGTAGAATTAATGCATTTAAAATATGAGTTTCTTCTAGGAAATGGAAAACAAAGAATGAATCTATGTGTGATAATATGAAATGAATAAATACTTGGAAAACGAAAACATTTTCTGACTTGAATATGAATGAAAAATGTTTTGCAAATGGTGCGGTGAAATTTATTAAATACTTGCTACATGTTTGCTTGGCACACTCTGACCCCGAGGTTAAACTAGAAAAGTCTTTTGCTGAAGAAAGTTGGAAATAACACCCAAATAATTATGAAATGGGTATTATGAGCACTGTGAAATGCTTATATTGTAGCAGAAATTATTAAAATGATTTACATTTATATAGCTTTTACATCGAGAAAGTGCCTCCAGAGCTTTATAAACTGAATGCAGAGATCACTGTAACCAAAATGGGAAGTGTTTGTCTCCAAAATACTTTATTTTAATACCACATAGCAACATTGTGTGGTATTTTAGACAGAATATCATGATCACTTCACCAAAATTTCAGGGAGAAGTGACTTGACCAGGAGAATTAAGCTAATACATGAACTCTTAAGAAACAGTGCCGTGGAATACTTACAAATTCAAGAAATAGGTGGTTTACATAATTGTAAAGATTAAACCATGCACACCTTGGGAAATTGGTTTAAGACAGATACTTGTGAGGTAGGGCTACTTCCCTAATGAAGGAAGAGTTTCTCCTTGCTTTGTTTCCCTTTCTTTTTTAGAACACCTGTGTATTTCTTTAAGCTCACCATCCAGAAGACAAGGCATTTTGACTCTACTGAGCGGGAGTAATTCTCGTTTCAAACTGAATGTTAACTTTCCTAATGCTACTTACGCTTCAAAACAGTACATCCATGATCCAAATTCTCAGCTGTGGCCAAGGAAAGATCAATGCTGCTGTGAAAGGAAAGGTCAAAAGTACCATTTAAATATACCTCTGTTTGCCTAACTCTGTCACACAACTGCAGGTAGTCTGCAGGACAGGAGATGGGTCTCATTCTTCTCCTGTTGATGTGAAAGAGAAAACATTCAATCAACTGAGAAAGTGAGCTAGGGAGAGCCACTCCTGACTTTTTGCTGGAGCGTTTTTATCTAGGCTAATCCTCTGACATAATTTAGAGCCGTAAGGGCACTTGTGCTTTAGAAATCTACTACATGCTCTTGCAATGTCAAGCCTTGTGGAAAAGATGCAAACTGGATTCCCTCAGTAACCCCTCTTTTAGAGTACCTCAGAGTTGGTTATTCCTTTCACTGACTAACAGGATTATGCTGATTTAATACAATTTTTTTTTTTTTAATCATATCACAAGCCATACAGCGCTTGCTAACCACATGTAACAGTCTTTCAGAAGACAGTGTATCCCAAGCCTTCCTGAAGTTTAAGGAAACTTGTAAATGTCACTGCTGTCAACTTTCATTATTCTTCAGTGATTTTCATCAAGCTTGTTAAACATGGCCTCCCTTTATAAATTCACACCAGTTTTCTAGTTAGTCTGTACCTGTTTTGTTGACCTTCCCTATCACAGAGACTTTAACTAGAGAAGCAGCACTTAAAACTTTGAGCTTCAATTTCATTTCCTGTTTTCATTTGAGTATGGGTATCATATTAGATTCTCTATAGTTTGAAGTCCAATTTTTTTTCCTGTTTTTTATTATATTGAAGGATTCTGGTGAATTTAAAAACAGGCAGTGGGTCAGTAAAACTCACAGATCCTCTAGAGCTGTTGCTCAGATCAGTTGGCTATGTCTCTGTTCTTAGGATCATTATGAAAATACTGCACATATTTTCTGTAATATTAATGAATATTAATGATGAGAAACACATCGTTGGTAGGAATGAAGAGTGATCATTACATATCTTGGAATAAATAAAATGACATCAGGATGTTCAATGTTTTCCTGAGTTTTTCACTCTTTCAAAGAAAGAGTGGGAACTATGATGTGTTCCTACACATCCCATGGTCTACATGACCAGACTGTGGAGTCTCTCTACTAAGGAAACTGTTCCTAGGAGGCCCAACAGTGAAAACTTTGTAACTTTTAAAATATAAAACTGTAAAACCTCTCTGATTTTAGTTTTGGCCTATATTGAATTATTGTACGTTAAGCTAGGTGTCTCTCCTTTCAGATAGTGTCTATGCTTAAATTGATCTCCATAACACAATAGATACCTTGTAGACACTTTTGGACAAGCAATTAATTTTGAAACATGACAGGGCAGAGATGAAGTCAATTTTAATTACTGTAACATGTACCTCTGTCAGCTGGCTTTTACAAGCTTGTTAATTATTTTTATATTTATAATATTTTCTGTGTTTCTAAATGCAGGACATACCTAATGAACATTTGGATTTTTTGATCTGCAGAGAAAATGTAGACTCAAAGTATAAGGAAGTGTTTGTCAGCCTCTTACAGCCTAGGACGAAGTCTCGGTGTGGACTCACTAGATAAACATGAAGGATGTTCTTATGATTATAGTCCCAGAAATATGGCTTTGGTTCTCTACCATTTATAGATTTTCGGTTTGATTTAGACAAGTGATTAATTTCTCTGCTATTCAGTCTTCCTTTTCTAAAATTAGGATAATATTCCCTAGCTGCATAAGGTGATAGTCTTCACTGGCTGATGGCTGAAGCTACCCATGTGTAACAATGCTGGTGGTTGTATAAATAATGCAGAGGGAATAATGTTAAATTGATGTGATTATAAATTGCATGCAAGTCTTAGGGAGGCAGCATAGGTGTGGTGGATGCATCGATGAGGGGGAAGAATACAATATATTAGCCCATTCTTTCTATGAAAGGGTTTGAACTTTCCTTTTAGTGCAGCACAGAACATTTACTTTTTAAGCTCAGTCTGTCTTGCTCTGAGGATTCTGCAGAGGACTGCATTTGCTTTCAGTTAGGAAAACTGAAACCCTCCAAAGTTGGTTGTTCAATGGGTACAACTTGGCCTTAAGCAGTAAAAAATTGAAGTTTATCAGAAATGGAAAAGTAAGAATAATGAAATGCTACCGGGTGTGGTATAAATTATTAAATACAGGCTATATTCTGGTCTTGCTAAAATAGGTTTATAGATGGTATAGTCCTATTATTAGTAAATGCCTGCCTTTTAGAACTTATATACCTCAGGACATGTCTGTGCTATTCCAAGAAACACTGAGCTGAGACACTCGAGCTACTGCAGTCCACATAGTGCCATCATATCAATCATTAAAGCAAAGTTAAGCAGCTGAGGCAACAGGACTATTCCTAACATATAACGTAACCTTGAAGGTTAAAGTCTTTTCTCAATGGTAGGAAATACAGCTAATGTCAGGCTAAGGCAGGATTAGAATCAAGGTTTATCATGTACGGAAGAGTTCTATTCGTGAGACTGTCATACGGTCGTCACTACAGTCATTTTTTGACAACAGGGTTCATGAATATTGTATTTTTTGGCTAAATTCAGTGCTGTTATGCATATTAAGCTTTGTAGGTTAAGCCCTCTGTCAACCAGGTGCTGCCTGCTTTCTGGATTGAAGCAGGGCATAGTTTGAAGGTGGGACATTTCTAAGCATACTTACATACAGAATTACATGTCAGTAGTAAAGATGGCTAGAATTAAGCTGAACAAAACTTTAGAAAACTATGACTTTAGTCTTAAGTATATATTAAAATAATCTAGTTTAAGTGATGAAGTTCTTTTTACATTTTTGTTCTTGGCTTAGAGTCAAAAGAGTGACTTTCTCTTCTAGAGTTGAGAAAATAAGGAATTAGGCAATTGCATCTACCACATGGCAATATTGTGAGTTTAACCGAAATATTTGGGCTGGTTTTATCCATGAGGAGGGACTATACTCAAAAAAAAGAAATAGAAGCAGAATAAGACGTAGTGAAGGTTGGGCTTTGAATATGTTTGATACTATATGAGCAGAGCGTTTTGATTTTACCTGCCAACAAGACAAAATGAAGGAAATTCCTCATTTCCATGACAGCTGAGTAAGTGATTCTGCAAGATAGACCATGATATTTTCATATGTAGTGTCCTTCCAAATATAACATCTTCATTAGTTATGTCTAGAATCGTCCAATACATTATTAATGAGATTAGAAAAAGAGTTTCACAGAGTGCTTAAGTTTTATGAGTTACTGCTTACTTCTTTATCCAGACTTCAGATCTTGATCCACACAAACTTTAGATAACAGGAACAATGAGAACAGAAAGTTGGAGGAAACAAAAATGTAAGCTAAATAAATCGTTCTATTGACCTGATTTTTTAGAGGTAACAGAAGTGTAGGACTTGAATAGCTGAAAGTCAAGGTTGTGTTTCGTTTTTATAAAGCAAGTTGCTGCTCCACCTTCCCTGCATTTATCTTCTATGCTAAAGAGTAACTGGATTCTTATTAACATTTTCAGCTTTTTATTAACACTACTGCAAAGTTTGTAAGTATAAGGCTAGCAATATCTTGTTTGGTGCACTGTCTTCTGCTCTGGTCTAGTTGTGGACAACAATGATGACTTAAAAAAAACAACCCTCAAAACACTTATTCTGAACTCAGCCCGTATGTTGTTTATGACAAGCAGTGCTGATTAAGTGGACAAGGAACGCTCTAAGATAGCAGTGAAAGAGAAGAGGGGCTAGACCTAACCATGGCTACTAGGGAGTCATCTCATCTAGTATTACTAATCTAATTTACAATATCACTGTGGTTTCTATGGGTTATTAGGATATCAAAGGACCAATATATAACCCAAATTTTCTCTGTACATACATACCTTGTATACAATAATGCAATAATATTTCCATGGCACACGAGGAAGCCATTCTGACCACAAAGGATATAGATTTTGTGCAGAAAGTAGTCTTGAAAAGCTGGTCAGATTACCGTAACATATTAAACTTGCAATTTCATTTCTTTTAGCTCTCTGTTTTCATTAGATTTTGCTCTTAATTTTACATTTTTTGTATATTACACATGACAATTTTTTTTTTTGAGAGGAAATGATAAGTATTTTTGTTATAATATTAGTTTTGAACTTTTTTTTCCTAAATTGACTAAATTCAAGTTTATGCATGTAAATATTCCCACAGATAAAATCTGATGTCAGAGAAATCGAGTTCTAGCAAGAGTTCTGAAATGCAGCAGACCAAAACTCTTAAGGATGATGCAGCACTGCAGGACCAAAAGGATTCTCAAAGCAGCTCAGACGGATACTGAAACTTTCCTTCTCATGCTGCAGCTGCTTAATACTTCAACCATGGCAGGGCTCGCTTCCTTGATGAAGAGTGAAGGGTAAGTTAAAGAAATGCCAAGCAGTTTTAAGGTTCAGTCAGTGACATATTGTTAAAAACAGTACATAGTGTCCATGGTATGACTTGTGGGGAGCTGATGGAAGAAGATGCTCCATAACCTGACAGGAGGTTGCAGGAGGAGCCTGCCATGAGTTTCTAAAGATAACTATGGCACAAAAATGCATAGTGTGTATTTTTCTTTGCCAGGTTCACTTCTTGCTTTCCCTGCAGTGATTCCATAAACACACTGTCACAGTGTTTTGTACACAGTATAATAGCTTTAAACGCTACATGAAGATATCTGTCAGGTCTCTTTCAAAAGCACAATACATTTTGTAGAAAGTAATTATTAGTTAGAGACATGAAATTCACATCAAAAATAGGATCTGAGTGTGGAGGATTTTTTGCTTAGAATCCCTGTATAAGGTTGAAGCTAATAATAGCTGCACTAAAATAAAACTTTACACTTTCCTTAGCACATTAGTTCAGGATGTGGCAGAATTTTTCTCTTAATGTAGGTACCTAAGAGCTTAATCTTGAAAAGCAAATTAATTTAGAGTACCTACAGATTTTTAGTTTCTTTTATGAACTTGCAACGTGACTGTATTTTAAGTGGAAAGGTAAAACACAAATAACACAACTTTCTTCCCTTCTCCCAGAACATAATTCCATGCTTAGCAAAAAACAAGGTTTCTAATTTTTCACCATGTTCTTTGAGAGATATCATGAAAAATCTCAGGGAATCTTTGTCTGATTTTGACCTACAGCATGAGGGGAAAACCACAGGGTATTCAGAAAGCGAAACTTAAAATGTAGGCTTGAACAAGTGTTTACTGTTCCTAGCAGATCAAGAAGCAACAAATTTAACATTTGCTTTTGCTTTGAACAAGAAAAGTCAGTATCAAGTTTGCTTGCTTGCTTTTAGCTGGAATGCTGGAAACGTAGCTTGAACTCCTTGACTTCAGAAGATGAAGTTACCTAAGATCCTGAAATTGCCAAGAAAAAAAGCAAGGCTGTTTTCTGCTGTGTTTATGTTTTGCCTAACTTTCCAGACTTAATCACTCTAGAATTTAAGGGAACATTAAACTCTACAAGCAAAAGCATACCTCATTCTGATCAGAACATTATGAAAAATGAGATTTGTGCAACACTAATAAATCCTCCTGTGCTCAACATACAGTGAAGAAAGTGCAATAGCAATTATTTTTGTTTTAAATGTGCAGGTAGTTTATTTGAACACCCAGTTTCAGAGCAGAAGATTATTTTCCATAAAAAAGGTCACAGCTTGTGATCTCATTTATACAAGTACAAATAATGAGTTGCGACTCACAGGTTCCAACATTATTGCTGGAAGCAGACTGATCTGAGAGCGAAAACTACCTATTCACTGACTTTTGATTAGTTTATATTTATCTGCAGTCACTCTGACGTGCATCTTGGATGGGTGTATGTGGCAGATGAGCTGCTGTGATTCATGAATGTTTGACCTGAGAGTCAAGAAACCTGATCCCATCTATGGCTCTGCTGCTGGCTTTTTTTTTGACAAATCACCCACTTACCCTTTCTTTGGTTTCTCCTCCATCCTTTCTGGTTTATTCAGAAGGGAAGCTCTTCTGCAACTTTATTGCATATAAGGCAAACAGAATCTTAGCCTATTTTGGCTACAGCATCAAAATACTCTTAATCTTTAATGAATAACAATACAATAGGTTTTATGTTTTTATTTGTAAACCTTATGCATTTTCATGACTTTTTGGCCTGTGTTTTTTTGTAGCACTGAATCTGGAACCTGGACAGAAAAATGCGGGGTTTTGTCTGATTTCTCTTTATTTATTTTAAGTAAAAGATTTCTGCTTCAGGACAGCTTGTTACGGAGAAAATCTTGAGCAAATTTTTTATCAATCCAAGCTGACAATAAATATTTCATCCCTAACATTTATGTTTGTTATGTAAACAAAAATGTCCATCTCTTAATGAGACTATTACCTATTAACTTGCCACATATGGTTGTTCTTCTAGTTAATATTAAACAAAGTGCAAAATTAACTTCATAATAGAGATAAGGTGTAGCTAAAAGGCAAGATTTAGTGCAAAAGGCCTGATTTTCATATTTGTGCCTCTAGATCTACCTCAACATTTTTTGTCATCTGATTTAACAGAAAGACCAAAACAGTTTAATCTGACCACAAATAATCAAAATCTCTGAGCAAAAGCTGTAAAAACTGTTTTCAGGGCAGAATACAGGTACATAAGCAGAAAGACCCCGTGTTAATGGCAAAGGAGTTTTTCTTCCCATGGAAAAGGAGCCATCTATTTCTTAATGATGAGAGGAAGAAAAAAGTCTTCCAGATCGTTAGTCTTCATTTTCCATAAATAACTTGGCAAGAGGAGGATACTGCAGCTAAACAGGTAATTATGCAAAGTTGTGTTTGGAAATAAACCATAGGTTAGGGGTTATTAATTCATTTCAAGCTGCGAAGTTCATGTTGAGGCACAAGATGCAGATAAATTGCCCCATGTAGTGCTCTCTCGTACCGCCACTAGACCACTGCAAGTCAGGAAACAAGTCTTTTCTGAGCCAGCCTGGTTATCGCTGCCCTATTCCGTAGAGCATCTGAGTGGCATTCAGTTAAGGTCATTCCGTTACGTAACGTACATCCCAGCTGCAACTGGAAATAGAAGAAAGAAAACGTCTTTAGTGCTGCTGAGCTAAAATGATAAAAGAGACAAGTCCACGCTGTTGAACGTCTATGTTGCTCTCCTCTGTGATTTTTCCAGTTCTGTTATTTTTATTTTGAGATCAGATGACAATATTCAAAGGAAGGGCTTAGGGATTTATGTAGTGGCATAATGACATTTTTTGTTCTGTTCTTTGATTCTTAATATTATGTTTTTATATATCTACTGAGCATCGAGATGACATTTTCATAGAATTATCTACTTAAGCTCCATGATATATTGCATTAGTAGTAATAGGTCATTCAGATCACTTCCCTACGTATGAGAATTTTGGATTTTGCCTATGTAATTCATTCTGCATTATCAACGCTGAATTTAATTCTCTGCTTTATCACCCAATCAGAATCTTAAAATCCCTCTGTAATTATTTTGCAGTCAGCTTTTATTTTGCTGATGGCCGCAACCAACAATCACTTCTCCACATCAGTTTTGATTAAAAGTTTTCAGATAACACCGAAGTTCAGTTTTCAGAAGAGTGATGTGAGGCAATAATATGTGATAGCCATAAAGTCTCCTAACTCTTAAATTTTGCTTGGGATCTCTCCTCTTCTGTTTCAAATTTTTATCATTCTTTCTTTGTCATTTTTGAATAATTATCTGGTTATAGAAATGTACCATCTCTGTTACAGATATTGACACTTTGCAAGGCCCAATTGTTAAAAATTACTTTAAATCTGATAATAAAACTTTTTTTGTTGTAAAATGAAAGATTAGAATCTTCTTATGACATACCCAAGAAATAAAAATTCAGAGCAGAGTAATTAGAGAGACTGTTAGAATGATCAGACCATAGAAGACACATAGGAGAAGACTAGCAGGACTTGGTTTGCTCCATCTAGAAAAACAAGAATTAGGAGAAGACTTGGTCCGTGTTTTTAATCTGACATTTTTATGTTCTTATTTTTAAGAACAAGCTTTTCAAGATGGAGCTTGATATTTTCAGGAAATCATTTATGTTATGCATTGCTTGCAATAGAAGGGAATGGTAGAAGCTTTTCAGAGGTAGAAATCTTCTTTCAGTTCTGTGTGCTATGCTCTCAAGGATTTTTGTATTCCTCTTTGGTAAGGATATCCTCTGGAACAGTTCTGAGGAAGTCCAAGAACACGTTGTAAAGCAGATCAGACTAGATTACGAGAGGTTTCTGTCTCTATTTTTGGAAACCACGCACAGGAAATACAGATAGACACTTATAGGTTCTGTCAATTCGGATCAAAATTGAACCCTGTGCAAAAAACTTCAGTGTGGAGAATGATTTGTGTCTCAGTCAGAGCTTGTGGTGAATGCTGTCCTTTTTTGTCTTGCCTCTAGTCTTTCTCTTCTAACCTTCCATTTCACCCTTGTGTATGTCTCAATTTCTGCTCTGAAATGTAAGAATTGCAACGATGTCTACCTATATATTACACAGGCTGTTTGTATGATCAAGTTTAATCCTGTTTGTAAGGCCAGAGCTCCCTACTCCTGGTTCAAGGGGCTTAAAAAAAAAAAAAAAAAGATTATTCCTAAAAAGAGTTTGGTACCAGAATATGCAGTACACAGAATAACTTTCCTATGTAGAGATGTGTTAAATTTTTCAATAAATGAAGGAGACAGCTCAAATATTGCACATATTTGTGCAGTGTCAGATTAAAAAATATTTCTTCTTACCTGTTTATTTTGAAAATAAATATTCATGCTTTGTAAGGCATGTCCCTCCTGACATTCCCCAAAAGTGTATTAAAGCATTAGCAAATAATTTCTCACAACAGTTTTGATTTTCAAAAGTGCAGAACCCGGTCCCTGAAAATTAAGCCATTTAAAGACATGGCAAATTGTGTAGCAATGTCAGTGAATGTCAACTAGGAATTTTAAATATGAATGTTTACCTTTAAAAAGAAATCGAATCAGAGGGAGGGTTTTCTGTGCTATATGTAATAATTTGTTCAACTCTAAAGAGCAGGGTGTGCAAACTGAATCCTCTTGCACTGTTCTAAATCATACTCTGGTAGGATACCTTCTATTGAACAAATAACTGCTTTTTGTATGTAAATATGGTGTTAAGGATTGACTGGGAAGGAAGATAATTCTTGCTCTGTGCCTCATAAAGTGGTCCAAAGTCTCTACTAAGACATGACAGTGATGGTTGAAAAGTGCCGTTATTTGTGGGAATGGACACAGGTTTTGTAAAAGCTTAGAGGAAATCAAGGATGATCTGCATTACTAAAAATTGTTGCAAAGTGCAGGAGTAGGTAGGAGACAGTTTTCTTCAGGGAAACACCAAAACCTGGAAACTATAAATGACAGATGGTGGAAAAGAAATTGTAATAGTCTCTGCATCTGTGACTCTGTCTTCAACAGCTACTTAGGTTATGCTGAAATCAGCAGAAACAGTCTCATTGGTGGCAAAGGCCAATGCAGCTTATGAAAATTTCTTAACTGATAATACTTGCAAAAAAGCTAATAAACTAACTATGTGAGAAGAACTAGTAAAAAGCAGAAAGATACAATCCAACAAGCAGGCATTTGTTTAAAGAAGACAAAGCCTTTGAAAATTCACACGTTTAAGAAGCTCATGCCAGGTATTGCAGAAAATTGTCAAGGCTACCAAAATGGTAGGTTGTCGTGTTTTGGCCTCAGACGGCAACAAAGAACCACGTGCCGCTCACTTGGGCTTTCCCAGTGCGGGAAAAGATCGGAAGAAAAAGGCAAAACTTGTGGGTTGAGACAAAGGCAGTTTAACAGAACAGCGAAGGGAACAAGAAAACAACAACAATAACACGGACAGAGGAATGTACAAACACAATTATGGAATTGCCACCGCTCACCAACTGGACCAAGACACCCCCACCCGCTCCCAAGCGGCAACTCCTGCCCCCTCCCCCGGCAGCTCCAAGTGGGCATGGCTCCCATGGGATGGAATACCTGTGTCCCTGCTGGACTCTGGGGAGAATTAACCCTATCCCTGCTGGAACTAGGACATAGGTGAATGTCTAAGGAAGCACAAGCTTAATGCAGACTTTCAGAAAAACCTTAATAGGAAACTGTACATGGTGCATTTATATAAAAACCCATAACTCACTATGAAAATATCTGTTTTGCAACATCATCACATTTTTATCATGTTATTGTTGCATACTCCAAATTTTCTCCAGAGGTATACTTTCAGCTGTTTTATTTTCTTTTTACTTAACACCACAGAGGCTACTTCCCTGTCAAACAAGACTCTTGTTCAACAAAAGTGGTTTAAGCTTTCTTCAGATAAGTCTACAGAGTAAAACAAGACACAGTCTCTGAAGCCAAATAAATTTACATTCATGTTTCTCAAAATCCCATTGCTATATTAGAAGAGAGAAAGAGAAGGAATTTTACTGGAAGATGCACTTAGAACAAGCTTATTACACTGGGTTTAGAAATACTGTCTTTCTGTAAATATGTATAATTCAGAAAGTATCTATTTTGAATAAATTTTGTTTGAATATAATCTCCAGGCCTGTAACTGGGCAGCTTTGATTATGCTATATCATCCCAGCTTAGAATGCTCCATTTTTAGAATGGAGATCTGTGATTGGTTTTTATAAAATTTTTCACCCTCAAAAACATAGTTTGGTATTAAAAAGAATGAAAGTATTAAACTGCAATTAAATATTTTGGTTTTGCAGAAACACAAATATTCAGTAAAGGTATAAAGATACGTTATTTTATTTTGTGAAAAAAAGTGATTTTTTTATACTTTCTGTCAGTTTGTAAATAGTAAGAAGTTAAAACACCATGAAATTTGCAATAGAATATGTTGAATACTTTTTGTCCTTGCTTAGGCCCAATAAAACTTTCAGCTGCTTTCTCTAAAATAGAGAAAGAAATTTTTAATCAGAGACCTATTTTCTAAGAATGCATAGCCAGGTCTAGTCTCATAACCTGAAACTGACAGTTGCTTAAGTGAACACTTCTGTCTCTGAGCTGCAGCACATCTGTGCTGCCCATGCTGCTGCCTTTGCTCTGAGGACAGTGATGTCTGTCGGGGGGCTGTGGGTTTGACCAGCATTGACATGACTTGTAAGTGTTCATAAGAATTTCACCCGTTTCTTCTTGATTTCAGTAGAAATGAGACACTTGGACATCAGTGGAAAGGAACTCTGTGGGATCTAATTTTGTGGAACATGGGATCCGGTATCTGTAACCTGGGCAATTTAGATTTCCCATACAACATGTAGGGAAGTTGAGCAGCCCGAAAGAGACCCACAGAAAATGCAATGGCTTGCAGGGTCAACAGGCTAAGGAAGGAGACGTTTAGAGAGACCTGATCTGGAAAGGCAAAAGGTGGATGATAATTTCTACCATGATCGTACTAATGGGGATCTTTTCAGTATTGGAATATACCTGCATGTCTGCTAGAAATGCTATCCATTTTCTTTACTAAGTAGTTTCCGAATATATGGATAAAAAAAGCATATGAAAAAAGGAAGTATTTATACCCACAATGCACAAGTGGGAAAATAAGTGTTTATTTGATTTGCCCAGGGCTGAAAAAAGAAGCTGTTGGCAGAGGAACAATTTGCAGCCCCTGCCTCATGTCTTCAGCACTTGTCCACCCTTCTAAAGAGAGTTTGGTTCCCTCTTTTTCCCCCACTTCTTTGTAATAAAAATGATAAATTCCTTTCTGCACATTCATACACTAGTGAGCAAACAACAGCTCAGCTGTTTTGGAATTGAGAGAAATTTAATACATACTAATTTGCTGTGTTATAATCATATAAAATACACTTACCACTGAGAATGAGTTTTAAATTAGTTAAAAACAAATTGAAATAATTTTAAATCATTAAGAATAACTGCATCTGGCAAAGTTTTGCTGTAGCAACTTCGCCACAGGATTTCTGATGAAGCCTGCTCTTTCTGGCTGACGTATTCTCTTTTCTTAGCATGAAACCTCAGGTGGTGGGCTATGATTGTAATTGAATACATAATTAAAATTAAAATATTACACAAGGTTGTTTCAAGTGGAGAAAGGCATGTTGTGTGGTATATCCAGTAGTGCAATCAAAACCTGTATTAAGAAAAAGAATCAAATCATTGTGTCACAAGTGCTTAGGTGTCGGAAAACTTCATTTGCTGGAAGTATTTCCCTGTTTTGTAGACAGAACTTACAGCCTGAAATAAAGTAACAGACTGTTTTTTTCCATATAGTTAGATCTGACAACATGTCAGTGTCAGCTCAGCTCCTCTCAGGACTTGGACTAATGCTACTACAGAGAATACCTCTAAAGGTAATTCTAGCCATATGGGCACAGTATAGCTTTCTGTGCTTTAAGAGCAAGGAAAACCACTGAAACTCACCATTAATTTGAAGTACATTGTCCACTAGCTGAAACGTTTCTGCACTGTGATATATTGTCCTTTTGTCTAAGATCTTATTGTTTGTATAGCCCTTGGTGTATTGGTTCAGAATTGTACTCTAACCCTTTTGATATGTTTGTTCAGATTTTCCTCCAACATTTTACCTATGCATTTAAAAACTGCAAGTGGATGTTTGAAAGCCTTTTTTTATTCAGTGTGCATTTGTTCTAATAAACAGATAGCTCTGGTGCACCAGAGGCATTTTGCTTTACCTTCTGCCTCATTGTCTTCTTGAGGTATGTACAGATTTGCACTACGGTATGATTTGTCATGTCTTACTGCTTAATTAACCTTTAGTGTGGTGGCATTTCCCAGATTGTCTGCAGAATTATTTCAGAAGAATGTGTCTGTGTAGATAGGCAATGTCAAATATAGCAGCTTTCTACTTAAAATATTGTTATTTGCTAGCGCTTAGGACATTATTCTTTTGAATAGAGGCGGTTGAGACACTCAGATCCAAACTTTGCTGTTAGCTTACTTTAAAGCCCAGCTTTGAGCATTCAAAATCAATACAAGCCTTCTTTTTCTTTACATGGAGAAATTTTTGAAACATGAAACCAGATGTACCCCTGAGAAACAGAAAAACTGCTCTCTGCTTACTTATCTATTTTGTACTTGCTAAGTGCCTGCTTACTTTTTTTGAGGTAACTACTACTGTTCTGCACCATCTAAAATGTTTCTTAATTCTTACCTGTGAGAAAACATTATTTTACTTAGTAAAACAAAATGGATTGAAAGCCACATTATCTAAGATGTTGCAATTGAGTCCCAGATCTTTTAAAAGAACAAAAAAGCAAAAGTTAACAAGATTTGCAAAGGAGGTTGGTTTTTTTTTGTTATTGTTGTGAGTATTTAGGATGTTTGTTCAACAGTTACTGTGCCTTTAATAACCTCCAAGTTCTTTTAAACTTTGTATTTTTGTTTTATCATTGGCCCCATGGTTCCTAAAATTTTCACTTATAATCGGGGATTCAGCAAAATGGGAATAATATTTTATTTTCTTTCTTCTGAATCCAAAACTTACGTAAAAACAGAGGACAGAAGTTCACGGGGATTAAAAAAAGGAGATAATGGATAGATAAGAAAAAAAATGAAAGGCAGTTTCCTTTGTAACCTTTGACCCAACAGATGATCAGAAATAGATAAATTGAAAATATGTGGAAATATATTCAAGCAGTAACATTCATTTAGGTATTCCCGTGAAACATTATTTCGCTAAGACTAGCAACACTTTAACGTCCTTAAAATGAAAGTTGACAGATTTAAACAGCCGAAAATACAGATCAATAGTTCACAGCTTTTCATCTTAAAACAGCTGAGGGTTGACATATTTTAAATATCTAATGCTAATAATTAAAAAAAAAAGTTAAGAGACATTTTCAATAAAACATGAAATACTTATGAAATCTCTACAGAAGTAAAAAAAAATATATATTTACTAGAGATAATATATGAAGGAAAGAGTTAATGACAAACTACTGGTAATACTTAAAATAATATGAAAATAATATAAATAATAACCACTGGTGAAAAACTGTTCTGGGAAATAAAATGATTTTATAGAAGGTAAGCAATAAAGATTTAATAAAAGTGAAACCATTAAATCTTCATTATATGAAGATACTATATATCAGGTTAAAGAAGGTTAAAATTATTTGTTTCAGGACATTTAAGAAGAGGAGGAGGAATATTCCTAAAATTGTAATGCTTGATTTACAAACTTGCAGGGCCATATTTTTGAAGTGTATATTGTTCTACTCAAAATTTGTTACTTTCTTATATATGTATTTGAAAATTAATTTGTTTTTCTCAAGTTTTTCCTTTTCAAATTGATGTGATAGTAATAAACAATATATGTGCTAATCCACCTTTAGTTTTTAAAAATAAATCTTCATGGATACAGGATGCATGGGCATAAATTAACAAATTTACATGTATTGCTATAGATTGCTTACAGTTTAACAATGTAGAAAATCCAGTGAGGTAACGGAATATATATGCTAATTAACGGTATGGCCAATATAGCACTTTGTACTGATCCAATAAATATTCTCAATTTTTTATGGTTAGCAACACGCAAGGATAGTATAAAGCCACCCTATACTACTAGATTTGGATCAAAATCTTGTTGTCCCAAAGCAAATCTGTTTGCTTTGCCTGTTTGCCAGAACTTTCCATCCAAATTCTACAGTTAATCAGGTGACGACCCAAAGGTGCATTCTGCAGTCAAAACCCATCAGTAGGACAGAAGTAGTTTCTTCTGACTTCATTGCAGCACAGTCCTAAAGGGCTTGTCATCTTCAGGCATCACTAGTTACTTTTTAGTACATCAAGATCCCATTAAAGTTAATGCATGTGTTGCATGTGTGTGCTGTGAATCGGGGCAGGTCTTCTAATATTTTGCACATAAAACCTTTGAAGTTTTGTCAACAGTGGGGAAAAAAATTGAAGATGAAGAAATGTGTGGTCGATGCTTAGCTTGCTCATTTTTGCTGTTTGAAAAAGTACAAACGAGAAAGATCTAAGGATTTCTTGGTATTTCTGAGTACATTTTGCTATGACCTCCTGTCATGGAAATGTCTACTTAACCTCTTCTGGTTTTAGGAGTAGTATATTATTTTCACATTAAAATTACAATAAGTTGTTTCATATAGTGCAACTGTATTTTCAGAGCACAATTTTCTGAGAAACTCTTCAACTTTTTCTCCTAATTTATTTTTTTAAGCATATAACATGGACGCTCTTTAATAGAAAAGTAAATTCTGCGTTTATTGTAGAGTCATTAGAGAAATAAGTGGTGCTATCTATCATTGTCATCACCCTCTTACTCTTTACTCTATCTTCACCTGCATAGTTAACTATATAGTTATGTTCATATCCTTTGTGTCCAGGCAGTACAAGTAAATATGATAAATATATTCAAATGCAGACCTCAGGTGCGCAAAGCTCTTATTTTCTTTTAGCTGTAGAGAAAACAGCCACACTTAACACAGGTGCCTTCACCAAGATGTTTAGACTTAGATG
The DNA here is from genome assembly GCA_013398915.1 of Dromas ardeola. Taxonomy (NCBI): domain Eukaryota; kingdom Metazoa; phylum Chordata; class Aves; order Charadriiformes; family Dromadidae; genus Dromas; species Dromas ardeola. Next base: position 92,150 of record VYZM01015019.1, on the reverse strand, counting down.
AGAGGAATTTGTTGTTAAATATACATGAAAAATTAAATATTATTAGAAGATATATTTAAAATATTCCACTTAATCCACATTTTAAGACTAGTTAAAATGAACATCTAATATTTATTTCCTAATATTGCGTCTAAGCACAAAAGTAAGTGGTTAGAGTTAAGTATGCACAGAAAGCTGAGCTCTGTAGGAGCTAAGTGGCTTATACTTTTTGTGATGTAGTTAATCAAGAAGTAGTAACATCTTGGGGAAAAAAACAATAAAAAAATCAAAATTAAATACACTAGTTTGGATTAATCTGTTTTATAAAATGTTAGGTTTGTTTTCTTAGAACATACAGATACAGTCCTTTCAATGGGCACTTTTCTGAAAAATAAGTTTTCAAGAAACTCTATGGTCATGTGTGCATGCACACTCACATACACACACACACTCTCACACAGAGGATGAACTCTACTCTGCTAACTTATGTTTTGTGAATTAAATATATTCTGCCAATCAAGTTACCTTATACACTAGAAGGTCTTTGTGCAAGTAGGTTGAACCTGAGCCAAGCTTTGTCTGTAGTACTGATTAACACAATTTGTACTTTTCCTCCTGCTTATTTGCTGATAACATCAGTCACACTAGTACCTATTTACAAATGTAGATCTCCTGGGATCTTTCTTGACCCGCTCCCTTTAAACTCTTGTGTTCTACAACATAGATGTGTTCTGCAATGCACTGCACAACATACAAGGGCACCATTACTTACGTAATATAACTGCTGTGTATGGTTTGAGGCACCTGTGTATGATGATAATAGTGGGCTATGACTCGTGAATAAATGCATGATTCAAAGCATTAACAATTCTTTTGCTAAAGAAAGACAAACCAATACCTATTGAGACTTTGATCAATCACAGCTAAAACTGTGCATGAGCAAGGGGGCAAAAATAGTATTCTTAGAAGGCCCAGTGATCTCCTCCCTTGTGCTTTGAGGGTGCTAGAAAATAATATTGTTTAACAATCAAATTTAACCTTACTGTTGCCTGTGGTATGAAAACAAGTGTGGAACATACGAATCACTGAATTTGCTTTTGTTTGTTCATTATAATTTAAATTAATGACCTGGTAACAATAAGTGGAAGAATTAAAATGCGAGAAGATTATAAAAAAATGTTGTTTAAGTGAAGGATTTTATTGAAGAAGACAAGACAAGGAATTTTTTAAAGCATTCCAGAACTTAGCAGTAAGCTTTATTTTAAAATACCATATAACACACAGAAATGTCTTTTGGTTTGTTTTCTTTTTTTTTTTTTTAATGTTACAAGAATTTGTTTGCTATGAAATCCTTACTTGAAATTGCTGTAAGTGTACAAAAAATGATGGATGATGATAATTTCACACCATTCAGAGGTGGCATTTAGATGGATGTTTATCTTAATGTAGCAGAATTACAGTGGTCTGAGATTCACTAGAACAAACAGTTTTCCTGTAAGATTTCCATAATGTCTTATTAACAAAAAAAAATCTTAGTATTTTAGATTGGATATTCAAGTTCATGCATATTTGTTTAGGATTTGGGTATGAAAATGGTGTGTTGAAAATAATTAGATAATACAGGATTTGCAAAAACAGATAGAAAAAGGAAAGAATTTAGGAAAAAAGAAAAGAAAACCAAAAGAAATTAATTCACAACTTTACATTTTTCCTGCTTGCCTGAAGGACTCTGCTAATGCAGATACTCTGGTTGGAGGTATCAGTGAATGGCAGTGGAAGGAGGATCGGTGTAGACAAGTTCCCATTGCTGAATGTTCTCCAGGTGCTCAGGTGGAATCTGGTACCCTCTCTCTAAAAAGGAAATGCAAAATTTCAGCCCCGTGGTGGATGGACTAAAGTTGTTTTAACCTGCATTTGTACTGTCTGCATCACTGGCAGCTGCAGATGATGCTGGGGTAGCTTTCACAGCCACGAGTGCCCATTTAAGGTGTGTCATGCTGTTTAGAGCTCCTGTAAGATAACCTTCTCCTCTTAGGGAAACAAGCCCTTGCCATCTATGGTTGGGTGAGCAATGTACATTTTTTCCCCTCCTTCCCCCAATGCACGGGTTGGTTTGCAAGCCCTTAGAGGACAACCTCATGTAAGAGGCGGACTGTAAATTCCCTGATGAGGGGCGGAAAGCCCTCCAAGCCTTCAATGGAATGTCTCAAACACTCACAAGGAAATAAATAATGCAGGCCTGGCCTTCAAAGAACTGATAAGGCTAACACTTCTGGCACCTGAAAGTGTGGGATACCTGTCTTGTGAAGACAGGATAGTTCTGCCACGCATGTGGTGAGCTTGTTAGTTCTCAGTTCTCAAGGTCATTGTGTCTGATAAGTGACCTTTTCTTCATTATCCATGAAATGCATATGAAAGCTCACACCCCTGCATATGCTAATGAAGATTATAGAATCATAGAATCATAGGGTTGGAAGGAACCTCTGGAGATCATCTAGTCCAACCCCCTGCCAGAGCAGGGTCACCTTAGAGCAGGCTGCACAGGAANCAGGAACGTGTCCAGGTGGGTTTTGAATGTCTCCAGAGATGGAGACTCCACCACCTCTCTGGGCAGCCTGTGCCAGGGCTCTGCCACCCTCAAAGTAAAGAAGTTCCTCCTCATGTTTAGGTGGAACTTCCTATACTCAAGTTTGTGCCCATTACCTCTTGTCCTGTCACTGGGTGCCACTGAAAAGAGCCTGGCCCCATCCTCCTGACACCCACCCTTTAAGTATTTGTATGCATTAATAAGGTCACCCCTCAGCTGTCTTTTTTCCAGACTAAATAGACCCAATTCCCTCAGTCTTTCTTCAAGGTTATAGAGATCATGCTAAACATGTATGACTATGGCACTCGTCTCTCCACCCAAATCATGCTACCTGTCACCTGGGAGAAGGGAGAAACCTGACATGAGGCTGTCCTCAGCAAGGGGGGTGGATCATGCTAATTCAGCAAACATAAAAGTGCCCCTGGGGAGCAAAGAAGAAACAAAGGAAGAAGACAGTGCCTGGGAAGATTCTTCCCACGAAAGAAGAAGATTATGCCTGGGGAGATTCCCTGAAAAAGACGCTGGAACCAGGACTGGTGATCTCTTTATCTCTCTCTTTTTCTCTGTCTTTTCCTTTCTCTATCCCTCAGTTTCTCTTTTCTCTTAAAATTGTTAAGTAATGGTTAGAGTTGTTAAGTAACGACCTTAAGTACAACCTTAAGTATCGCTTGCCTTAAGTTGTCCTATACCTGTTGTTAACTAACAGTATGCGCACCCCACCACTTGCCATAATTTGTTATATACCTAACCAATTATTGTGGACTTGTTAAGACCTATACTAACCATTTTGGTAAGCTAATAAATGTGTCTATATGGACCTTGAGATTTATCTCACCTTAGTCCGCGCCATTGAGAATTTATGAATCTGAAGTCACTTACCCCCCCCTCTTTCCTGTGAGTGTGACTTGACACCTCATAGCTAGCAAGTGTCCTCAGCTGGAGAATTCCAGCCTTGGATAGCCACACAGAGATACTTTACACTTTTGCTGACCTTTTACCAGAGATGTCCTCTCCACAAGTTAAGCCTTAAAACTTGGTTTCTTTTAGCATACCTTACTTCAAGTCAAAGCCAGGTATTTCCAGGATGGTCTTCCCGTGTGAACCTCATGAAATTCAACCAGGCCAAGTGCAAGGTCCTGCACGTGGGTCATGCCAAAACCAGGCACAAATACAGGTTGGGCGGAGAATGACTTGAGAGCAGCCCTGAGGAGAAGGACTTGGGGGTGCTGGTGGACAAGAAATTTGACATGAGCTGGCAATGTACTCTGGCAGCCCAGAAAGCCAACCGCATCCTGGGCTGCATGAGAAGAAGCGTGTTTGGCAGGTCAAGGGAGGTGATTCTGCCCCTCTACTCTGCTCTGGTGAGACCCCACCTGGAGTACTGTGTCCAGCTCTGGAGTCCTCAGCACAAGAAGGAAAAGGACCTGTTGGAGCGGGTCCAGAGGAGGGCCACGAAGATGATCGAAGGGCTGGAGCACCTCTGCTATGAGGACAGGCTGCGAGAGTTGGGGTTGTTCAGCCTGGAGAAGAGAAGGCTCCATGGAGACCTATAGCGGCCTGCCGGTACCTGAAGGGGACCTACAGGAAGGATGGGGAGGGACTCTTTATCAGGGAGGGGAGTGATAGGATACGGGGTAATGGTTTCAAACTGAAAGAGGGTAGATTTAGATTGGATATCAGGAAGAAATTCTTTACTCTGAGGGTGGTGAGGCAGTGGAACAGGTTGCCCAGAGAAATTCTCAATGCCCCATCCCCGGAAGTGTTAAAGGTCAGGCTGGACAGGGCTTGGAGCAACCTGGTCTGGTGGGAGGTGTCCCTGCCCAGGGCAGGGGGGTTGGAACTAGATGATCTTTAAGGTGTTTTCTAACCCAAACCATTCTATGATTCTGGAAAAATTTTCTTAACAAAGTTTCCTCTGAATAGAAGCAGATTTAGATCTTCTCCAATCATCTGTTAACACTTTTGATAGTCAGACTTGTTTCCATACAAAAGGGACTTTTTGCATCCAGATTCTTATTGCACCCTCTCATGTGCCATGAATCTTTTTACCTTTTCTCCTGTACAACAAAATCTCTTGGAAAACTTTCACTTAGCAAAAGTCTTCATGTCCTCACCCTCCATCACATGTCAGAAATTGTGTAGGACCATGTAAATCATCAAATAGATTTGGAAGCAGCAGTGTTTGTAACAAACACTTTTGAGCCCAATTCAAAGGAGGCAAATAGAGTAATATTTCAGTTTGGGAAGATGAGCTACCTGGGTGCCTGAATGTTAGAACTTTGAATGCAAATGTTATGCCACATGTGAATTTCAGTCTATTCACTGACCCTTAAACAAATTCAGTGGCTTAATAGTATTTCTCTGTAATTTACCCAAAACCACCTGAAAGTCTATTTCATAAACTTTAACTACAAACCCAAAAATAAATTGCAATCATTTTAATGTTGCTGTTCTTTCATTTATCTTCATGTATCTTTCATGATACATAGATTTGTGCTTACTGTAACTGTGTCATAAGTTACTTTTGCAAGTAAAAGTCATGTTTCTATGTTTATATTGAGTATGATGCATGTTATCTCATTATTTCACTTTCTCTACTGTGTTTAGAGGAAAGAAAAACACTATTTAGGCCATCCTTATGTTCAAGTTGTTGCTTTCTAGTTTTAAACACGCTCCTGAGTCTTGTTTATTCCCTTTTTACAATAATGTTGCTGTTATGTGCTCGTATGTGGATTATATGGATTTACATCTTGCATCTTACAGCTGTTAAGTCTCAAAATGCTTTGAGATATCTAGAGAGTTTGTAATAGAGTACAGTTTACTTTCCCTAACACAGACACATACATATTTTTTTTCCCTCTGTAATGAAACTCATATTTTTGTAAAGGCTTTTAAAAAATTCTTTTATTTTATTGAATGTTTCTTCCCAAATTTCACCCTATATTGAGATTTATCTTCAGGTGCTATATACAAAAGTAGCACACAATCAATATCAAATGCAGGACAGATGCAAACTCTTCCCTTTCCAAAGCCATGGAAAAGAATAAGGTTTAAAAAGTTTAATTTCTGTGCTTGGGCTTTTGCACAAACATAGTAGATTATTTAGTTCCATAGCACACTAAATTACCTGATAATGAATAAATCGTTAATAATAGGCTGGACACAAGAATTCTAGTGGTTTGTGCATGAAGGAGTTCTACAACATATACAAAGCGGATATGAAATTATTGATTCTTATTAAGAACAGGGTTACAGTAGATTATTTTTCAGAACACTCCTTCATTATGCATCCTGCTGTCTTGCTGGTGAAACCCACACTTTATTTTTCAGAGCCAAATCATTATGCTAGCATTTAATTTCCATTAAAAAAGCATCTGATTCCAGCTGAGTAGAAGTGACACAGCAAAGTCTTCCTTAATTGGAACCATGTCTTACACAAATTCACGTGCCAGTTATTTTTGCAACAATTCCCTTCTTAAAACAATTTCAGTCTTACAGTAAAGACTTACAATGTGACTTCTAGAAACCTTTTTCTGACTTCGTGGATAAACCTGTCATATTTGGGTCACTTTGTTCTGACATGGTATACAAGGGTCTTCTAAATGGTTGTCAAGTCGTATGTTTCTAAGCATGAACATCAACCACTTTCACCTGTTTGTCAGGAAATGACCCAGGAGTTGAATTTTTTAAGAGAAAGTAAGAGGACTGTGAAGAACCTGTAGAACTTTAGACGTCCCTAAACCGTCCTGTTGACTGGACAAGCTCATTTTTATATCTCTCAGGTGCATTAGTTTCAGTCAGAATTTAGATGGGATGAAGGAGCTGTGGATGACAGCAGGTGGAGTTCCAATGAACACAGCATTGGGAACCGCATACATTCCTAGAGCCAATTTATGGCAAATTAAATCTTGCTCTAAACTTCATTGGGTGATTGCAGTTATGATAAGAGAGGCTCCACTGAAATATTCAACTCATTCTTCTCTCTGACCATCACTTGACCAATATATTACTAGAGACAACAGAAAAATGTCTTAGTCATTTATATAAAGTACCGAAGTGTTTTGAGTTTGGATAAAATACACTGAAATTGCAAGATTTGACCAATTCTATGTTATTTGATCTACAGATTATTACAGAATTGTTATGTCTGACTGCTGTTTTCACAATAGTTTAAAATTACACATAGTAGGCCATGAAGGGGTGATATTTTGAAAATATGCAGATGAAAATTATTTCATAAACATAACAGATTATGTGCTTCTAAAGTCTCCGTTGTTTCTCCTTGACCTCACCTGTCCCATTATTCCTTCTTTTATGTTTCTTTAAAACAAATCAGAACAGCGGCACAAAATTCATTCAAATGTTCAAAGTAGAACATATGGCCTCCTCTATTATTGCCGTATGTGGCCTGTCCACCTGGGGAAGGTGATGTGCTCATAGCTGTGGTGTGAACTTACACCCAGCCATGTGCGTCCTACTGATTGTCCCATAAGCTGACTTAGTGTGCACCATCTACCAGCACTTGAGTGTTAACTCTGGAGATGACTGCCTCGGAGATAGTGTGTGGACTCCCTTTCTGATCACATTTCTGCAAAGTGAAGTTTACCATCTGTTGTAGATGTCTGTGAAACAAATGAATGGTGTCCTGAAGGCACTTATATCTCTCAGACCTTTCAGATGCCAGGTTGGCCAGCCAGAAATGGATAGTTGGAAGGATTTATGTTCATAATGATCAGTAACTATGACTTTAACATAAATACATCCTGAGCTACAGGGGGACTACCAACTCATAGTTTAGGCTACTTCATTTAAGAGATATAGCACAGCGCTTTACAACCCATGGCATAGTCATGCAGCAGTCTGCGCTGCTGCTTTTGACTAGGGAGCTGCAAGAGCTGTCTGCTCCCGGTGCCGGCTATGAATATCACCCACAGGGCACAGTCCTGTCAGGTTTGAACACAATGGCAGAGCCAGGTGCAAGTAATAAAGTCCATCAACAGTCCCAGATGAAACAAGGAGGCAAACCAGGTCCAGGGTCCGTGGAAGCAGTCTGGTCAGGAGCAAAAGGAGACAGAAACAGAGACAGAGCTGGAGACATGGCTACAGCATGGGTCCAAAGTCCATCAAGGAGATAGGGCTGCAGACAGGCACACCTGCGACACAGGGAAAGTTGGTGATGTTTCTGTTCAAGAATGTTCAAGGACCATCCACACAGTGCTATGCTACTGTAGCCTACAAAAGTTACAGGATTTGTGATGTGATGACCATGATAAAGAAATTGTACAACTGTCCCATCATCTGAAGAAAGCTTCATTCTCTAATGCTGAGAAGAATCTCTGCAATGAAGTGTAATCATAAGGACTGCACTCTGGAGACAAGTTTTATGATTAGCTGTATGAAGAAATGTCAAAATGACCATCATCTGGGAATACTGAAAATCCTGTTAATTTATAAACTAGTAGAGGTGGTGATAAACTTTTAAATGTCTTGTGAAAACCTGCCAACATCTTGCGTACTTATTTCACTGCTGCTTAGATGAGTTGTGTAACATTATATTTAGTAACAACAAAATAAATCAAATGAGATTTCAAAGCATTTGTTTAGGGCATGTACCTCAAGGACTGCTGAAAGCAGAAAAAACGTTAAGAAACAGGCAAACGTCCAGTAAACTTTACGCACACTTCAGTTGTATCTAAATAGATCTAAAAGATTTATAAGGTTTACTTGCATATTTGCTTGAGAAAAGACACAAGGACCTTCCTGATTTGCAAAAATGACCCTCCTTCTGCTTGCTAATTAGTTATATAACACCAAAGATGATTCACCAGCTCACAACTGCCTAACATGTTGGAAAATACTATATATAAAACCTGGTTATATTCTCATAATATGGCTGAACATAGCTTCCTTTCAAACTTAAAGCTTCTGAAGAATCAGCAAATTTAAACCATTTAGCCTGAGTAAGTATACCAGTCTATCAGGTAAAGAAGATATATTGAGCTTATTTTTCTTTTGAATTTGCCCATCAAAGACGCTTGCACACCCTTTAATCTGTGTTGAGGGAATGTATAGTGTTTTCCTCTATAAATCAGAAACAGGGTACAGAGCTGTCTTGTTTTCATACTCCCAAAAACTGAAAATTACTGAGCTCTGTATGCAAAATCTCTGCCGTGGATATTAAAGAAGCACTGAAACAAGAGGGAGGTAAAGTCTGTTACAGAATCATTTTTTTCTACTGTGAAATGAAGACAAAAGGGAAAATAATAAAGGAGACCCACTCATTTTCCTCCTGTGGCAGAAGAAATGGCAAGTGATCTTTGAGAAAATTTGCAGGCACACGTTATTAAAAATTTTTGCATTCTAATAAAAAATGTCACTACTGCAGCTGTTGATACGTGAAAGAATTTGTAAAGATCTTTTGGTTAGTTTTTCTGACAGATAATAAAGTTTTTTCCCCCAAAGCTCAGAAGTTTGTTGCACCCTTTGGTTGCTGGCACTGAAATAGCGATAACGCTCCTAATCTTCAGAAATCACCTTTTACCCTTGCCTATGTGTGTGCTGTGAACACAGGGACATATTTATATGTTCGTCTGACAGGAGAGTATTACTGATTGGATGGAGGCAGATGTTCACACTGAGGCCACACAGGCATTTCAAGGTTGAGGGGCGTTACAATGATTTAAGGAGATTTTATAAAGGGGGCAAGAGCCAGGACAAAAAGGCCATTTTCTCCATCTGAGTCACAGGGATACAGTGAAGCTTCTTTTTATTTGGTCCTCTCTTGGCTCTATACCACTTGGGTTTTTTGGCCTTCAGGTGGCTTTTCCCTAACAGGTGGGAGAGAGGATGTGGTTGAGTAATTAAATAGAAGATGTGGTAGGCTTGAGTTTCATCGGATTGAGAAGGCTATTGAAATTGTCTGCCACTTCTGAGGGCCTCATCCATCTACTAATCTATGATGCAAAGGGCCAGTGGCAATTTCTCTCTCTCATGCTGTTTCTGAATGATTGCATATCTGCTGTGGCTGCTGCCTTCAGTACTGAAGATATGTTGTCCTCCTAGTTGCCTAGGCAGAGACCCAGGGTGCCTAAGTTTAAGATGCCTGGGATGCAGAGAAGATGCCCATTAGCTCAGCATCTGAACGCCCTGAGCAACACTTCCACTGGTAGTCTCCCCTGGAAGTCCAGTTCTCTTGAACTTCCTCACCAAAAGTCCAAGTCCCATCTTAGGTGCTCAAATGGATTTTACAATTATCTATGTAACTTATTTCCATGGTACAACTGCCAGGAGAGAGCTCTAAGACAATCTGATTATTAGAAATACTAGTCCCATCTAGTTAGAAAAAATAGATTTGGCTGGTTTGGGTTTGATTTTATTCCATTAGTCATAAAGGATGCATTTTTTTGATGATAGCTCTACAAAAGAAAATACCTCTTCACAAGCCGTCCTCATCTCCTTCGTTTAATGGCACAACAGTTAGGACAGCCATATTCTCATTATGTCTTTTGTTGCTCTTGTGATAAAATTTATATGACTGCAGATTCTATCACTTAAAATGTAATAATGGGGTCTTCATTCCTAAATCACACTTGCTATTTACAACCTAAGTAATTCTGTGGTTATAATATTCCAGTCACATACACCTAATAGAAAATAGAGAGTGCAGGAAAGCTAAAAATAGCCTTTGGCAGAGCTTGAACAGGTTTGCATCTTACTATTCAAATCATGACTATGTAAAATACTCACAGATGGGAATGAACACTAATATACAGCAAGAAATGTTTGTACTTTTGTTACAGGACAACACTTGTACAGCTGAGTAATGAAATGAACACCACAGATGTGGGATTTGTCAGGGCAGAGTAATAATCAGAACCAAATCTTACAACATAACAGTGAACCCATTGGCCCGGAACATAAACAAATACAATAATAAGTCCAGCTTTCATATTTGCTGATTTAGGTATAAATGGTCTGGTGAATAAACTATGAACACTTTATGAACATGGATGCAACAAAGGAGAAGCTAGATTTTGGGTATTCAATTTAATTCTCTTCAACAAAAATGTGCCAAAGCAGTTAACCGAAATAAGTAGATGAAACCATCCAGTTTAGCTAAAGGTCATTAAAAAATTCAGCACCTTAACCTTGACTGTATCCAATAGGTCTAAATCACATTGTCTCTTACTACTGTACTCTGAAAACTGTAACCAGAGAGTGGACAGTGTTCTTTCATAAAAAAAGGTAAAACATAAATGACACAGTTATGTCTAATTAGGACATACTAGATGCAGAGCCAAATGCTACTTGTATTCAAGTTACTAAACATTTAATCATTGGACAAAGTCTGAGATCATAGAATCATATAATCGTATAATCATAGAATCTTATAATCATAGAATCATAGAATCACAGAATCATAAAATACCAGGTTGGAAGGGACCTCAGGGATCATCTGGTCCAACTTTTCTTGGCAAAAACACGCCTAGACAAGATGGCCCAGCGCCCTGTCCAACTGAATCTTAAAAGTGTCCAATCATGGGGAATCCACCCCTTCCCTGGGGAGATTATTCCAATGGCTGGTTGTTCTCATTGTGAAAAATTTTCATCTTGTGTCCAGTCGGAATATCCCCAGGAGTAACCTGTACCCATGACCCCTTGTCTTTTCCTTGTAACTTGTTGTAAAAAGGCAGTCTCCACCTTCTCTGTAGCCACCCTTTGAATACTGGAACATGGTGATAAAGTCTCGCCTAAGCCTTCTTTTCTCAAGGCTGAACAAACAATTCTCTCAGCCTTCCTCGTATGATAGGCTTCCCAGTCCTTGGATCATCTTGGTGGCCCTTATCTGGACCCTCTCCAGCATGGCCACATCTTTTTGCATAGCAAGGACCAAAACTGAACACAGTGTTCCAGGTGTGGCCTGACAAGACCTGAGTAGAGTGGTATAATGACTTCTTTGTCTCTGCTGGTGATGCCCCTGTCGATGCAACCCAGCATCCCATGGGCTTTGTTTTCTGCAGCAGCATGCTGTTCACTCATATGGAGCTTGTTGTTTATCAGGACCCCCAGGTCCCTTTCCACAGAGCTGCTCCCCCGCTGGGTAGATCCCAGCCTGTGCTGCCCTCCTGGATTGTGTTTTCCCAGGTGCAAGAGTTTACACTTGTCCTGGTTGAACTTCATACGGTTCCTGTTAGCTCACTCTTCCAGTCTGTCCAGGTCTTCCTGCAGGGTGGCTCTCCATTCCCAAGTGTCTACTTCCCGACTCAACATCATCAACAAAATTCATCAGGGTGCCTTTGATTCCATCATCCAGATTACTTATGAAGATATTAAACAGATGAAATATTGTTATTGTGTGAAAGTACTGGACTGTTTGACGTTGGCTTTACATTCAACATTTCTAACAGCCCCTTCAGTTGGGAGAATAAGCAAGAAAAGTAACCCCAGAAAAGAGGTCCCAAGTCACTGCTTTGTTGAAATCCACTTAGAAGTAAAAATAGAATAACATGTAATGTCACTCAGCATACCAATATTCATGAAGCAATCAATTTAATACATGAAGTGTCTTTGTTACTCTTACAAACTATATTTATTGTCATTGTATTAGCAATTACAGAAAGAAATTAAAGGGCAAATCTGCTTTAATGTTTCATGAAATTCTCATGTGGATTTGAGGCACTGCTTGAGTATTTTTTACTGGCCAATTTTCTATATTTATATTTCAATTAACACTAAGAAGAAGAAAATTGTAGTTGTAATTACAAATTTGTATTTCCAGCCACAAAACCTGAAAGTATTTGGATGAAAATGTGCATGCAACTCATTTTGGTATATACTGTGAAGTCTAGAAAATATCATTGTCAGATTTTTTGAATCATTGCAAGTCTCAAAGATTTACTGAGGTCTAGTCCTTGTCTCCTAAAAGGACATCTCCTATGAATGATATTTTTTCCATCTCCCTCTTTCTGTTGAGAGAGATGAATGGTTTTATTTGTAAAATAACTTTTTAAGGAGATTTACACAGCTACAGTAGCAATTTAAGAGTCTTCTAGTACATGAATCTGTCATTATTGTCTTTTATAAACAGTTCTTAACTTGTTTAGAATAAATTTGGACATTATTTCTGATATTTCATTTTTTTCCAGCACATTATTATATTTTTGGCAGGGAAGATAAATGATATTGGCATATGTTGTTGACATTATACCTGACACAACAAATACATAAAAATAATGTCATTGTGTATAAGGATACAATAGAATTTTGAATCATATATTGTTATCAGTAAAGTTGTCTTTCAAAAGATAGAATCATCTATTACATATATAGGTCCCAGTAATGGCAAGTCTTGAAATAATTTCCAAATCTTCTTTAAAGGCAGATGAAGAACACGACATTGTTCAAAACATATAGTTAATTTAAAGAAATGCAGGTTATACAATGCATGCAACTCTAATCCAATGCAAGAACATAAGTCAAAACCAGATGCACATGTTGAAACCTATTATGCCCACCAGGTGACCCAAGCTATTAACAATTTATTTGGCTTATAAATCATAATAATAATTGTCAATAAAACATGCAAACCCATCATGTTTCTGGATTCTAAATCCATTACGACCAAAATGCAAATGAAATACAAATTGACTTGTGGAAAACATTTACTAATTATGAAGTGGGTTGAACAGTCATTCTGCTTGCATCAGGTGAAGTCTGTAAATAACGAGAACGTGTTTGTTACAGCTTTGTGTTGAAAGTGGGGCACAAATCTCTAAGTAATTGAATGGAAAGCACAAAATCAGATAAAGCAATAATCATAATTTATATGTAAAATGAAGAATACGAACATGTTTAGTGAAGTGAATTGTTTATGAATATTCAACCTTTATAAATATGTATTGCTTGTTATGAAGAACATAAGGAGAATGCAGTAAAATATTGTCTGAGCAAGTTTGGACTTTCCTTTCCAAAAATGGAGCCAGTTGATTAGTCTATCAAGGAGAGACTAATATGTTGCAGAACATATTAAAAATCATAGAATGGCAAGTGTTGCTCCTGTGCTACTTTCATCTTCATCTTTTCCAAACAAATAAACAAAGACTAAAACTCTTACGTATCGATGTCTGTGAAAAAGAATTAATGTGAAGTTAAAAATAAGAAAGTTATGCAATGTTTGCTAATATTTTGTTTGGCACAGGCCAGTTTGAATCAGAAACAACAACAGCAAGTAGTAAAAGCTTTACTACTTGAACTGAAGAGACAAAAGCTGCTAGCTGGAACTTGATATGCAGACTTTGAAGCCAGTTTTAGATCTAGTAGATTGTAATAGCATGGAACAACTTAAACTAAGAGGTTTAGAAGCATTAAGTCTTAGATTTGCAATAAGAGTTAGATTCCCAGTTCACCTTGTGTTGGAAAAATTCTACCCATAAAGCCAACGTCAACAAATGCAAAGTTATTCCAAATTGCAGACAAATTTCTTAAAAGACTTGGGCAAATTTTATTGTTATTTTTCACGTATTTTGTCTGCTAACGAGATTCCTCCAAGACAGTTAAAATAAAATGAATATATCCAAAAGAATGATGAGTGGTATATTATTTTAAGCAGTGATAATTTTTTTTTTAGATTAATTATATATTTTCAATATGCAGTAATGAAACTTATGGCTTTGGCAACGTCTGTGATTTCCATTTATTGTCTTTAATGTAACATAATTCCAGATGTGATTCATTTGACAGGAATAAAGATGTTATGTAAATAATACCGAAAATAGTTACACAGAAGAATAAGCTGCATCATTACTTCTTTTCCTTATGCTAAGTGGCTTTTTAATTCCACTGACAAGTCTTCCTGAAAATATTACCTACTTAAAGGGGGAAATTAAGAAGGGGAACTTGGGGCATAGCAATCCATTGAAATGGCATCTTAAATAAACAACAAAAAACCCCACCTAGATTTAGAGACACTTTCATTTTAAAATAAAGATTTGCCATGGATTTTAGCATTGAGAGGAGTGAAGTAGCCTTCTGTTTACTTTTATTTTTCTATCTATAATTATTTATACAGACTGTTTTTAGCAAAATTGTAAGTAAATGACACTCATTATAAGAAGAAATTTAATCAGATACATGTTTTTACTGAAGTTAAAGCAGTGAATTATAGTGCTTTACTTTTTTTTCCCCTCTTGCCTACTGTCGCCAGTCTTGGCAGAGAATATAAGAAAAAACAAAGATTAAGAATACGAGGAAATATCTAGTGGATCAAATCAAAGATTGTAGTTCAGGATATGTTTTCAGCAAGATATGTTTCATTCCTGCCTCAGAGGAAAAAAAAAGAATCAAATGGGAAAAAAAGTGATCTGTGCTCATCACAGATCACAGGGCTTTGTGGGCTGAAAATTGCATCTAGATGATATTTAACAGCTGCTGATGAACGTGCTTTCCATGACTGTGTCTATTCTTGTCTTAAACCCATTTATAACATTCACTTCTATCAGTTTAAGTAATGGGTGAATACACGGAGACAGTGATTAGGGGACAGACAGGAACTATTTCAGTTGTACTTACTCTGAAAGCATTAGCTGTAATGTTAGCTGCACTTGCAATCTCAGATGATGTACTTCCACCTGAGACCTGAAATGAACAACATTTTAGAGTTGAAGATGAAAATAGTAAATATCTAAGGTTCTGAGTTGTGATAAGCAGTATCACAACCCCTTTCCCCCAGAAATGTAATGGACGTTTTTCCCCTCAAATGCATTGTTATTCATAAATGTTTATTTAAATCTTCCAATTTTCTTCCAAATTTTTGACGTAGTGAGAGATTCAGAATCAAATATGGCTTTAAAATTAATTTTTTTATTTTTAGTATTTTTTAATGGTGAAACAAAACTTGAGGATGTGGACTAATGCAAAATTTAACAACTTGAGTTGGTAAACAAGACATACTGTATTTCCTAATTAATATAATTGGAAAATATTAAAAATGTATATATTAAAAAGTATATAATACAGTTTTGATTTATTAAATCTATAATAGTAGTTTCATAATGAAGGCATTCATCTACTGTAGGTCTTTTGTTTGCTTGGTTGGTTTTGTTGGTTTGCTTGGTTTTTTTTAGCTTTGGAGAGACATAGGAAAAGACCTTTAATAGTCAGTGAATAAAATGTTAGATGATACTGGCAGCTCAAGTAGATCAGGAGTAGCAAACATTCCACATAATGAGTCCAAATGGAATCCTGTGTCTTTTCTGTTCTAATTTGGGAATTTGAGCCTTTGATATGCCTACTTAACACTTGAAGCAGTTTGTAAAAAAAAAAAAAAAAAAAAAAACAAAAAAACAAACCAAAAATAAATCAAAGAGTAAATCAGATATATTTGCTTTAATTGATCCATCTTGGTAATTTTGTTTTTAATAGTCATCTTGTGAAGTAGATGTTAGGTTTTTAGAACATAGTCTGTAATCCACTTAAAGATTCCAACCACAGAATATTTTCCTTGGAAAACCTATTTTTTATGGCCAGGCACTAACCACTTTTACACTGTGTGAATTATTATTGTAGGGAATATCAAAACAGAATAATTACAGTTAATAGTTTGTCTTCATGAATAAATCAGTGTAAATACTGGATACTCAAAACAGAATTAAGAAGTCCTCTCCAGTAAAGGTGTTGTTGAAAATAAGTGGATATTCAAAGACATTATGTGTGAAAATAGCAGTAGACAATATAAAGGTGATATGTTTGTACTGTTCAGTGCTGTTGGTTACCATGCATTTTAGAAATTGTAGTGCGAAGAATTCTCCTTCTCTGTCTTGAAGAAAGAGTGGCAAATATGTAGCACTGTCTGATTATAGTACATTAATTTTTATAATGGGAAGCTAGTGAGTTTACTATTTAGGATTGGAGGTTAAGGAGAAAATATAAAGAATGTTTAAGGGAACAGTTACAGAAGTATAAGGTTTCACTGATACTAACACACATTAAAAAAGAAGGAAATGTCTTCTTTTATTTTATTGCTATCCCATCCACTCATAAAATAAAGAAAAAAGAAAAAAACACCAAACCTCTGCAGATTGGGACCTTTTGTTCAGATGTATTTCTCACTGTATCTGTTATGCTGCCGTTACAGTACTCTAGATTGTGACAAGAGAGGTCTGAGGTGTAATATTCTCTCAACTTCAAGTAGATACGCAGAACAGCTTAAAGGGGGAAAAGAATAAATCATACTCCCTTATAATTTTCTAAGTCATGATGCTAAACTTGAAAACATATAATAATCACACGTTCAAACTATATCCCAAAATGTAATGTGCTGTGCTACACTGAGGCAAGGAAACTGGCTGACAACAGACCCAAATTCCCAAACCTTTCTTATTTGGGGAAGAAAATAAAGAATACCAAAAGTCCTAAAAAAACCATTATTTTTTTATTTGGTTTTAGTCTTACAAAGTGCTTTTTAGTAACAATTTTTTTTTACTGAACTGCATACTCTGAAGCTGTATCCTGCTCTAGAAATGTGTTAAGTAACTCTCATTTGTCTTTGAAGGCAATGTTTAATCCTTTCACCATAGAGGATGCAGGTTAAAGATTTCGAGGTAGTCTTTGAAAGTAAATATAAGTTGTGAGACATTCAACAACTTTCAGGTCCTGAGTTTTAGAATGGGAACTGTCTGAAGTGCTTTTCTTCACTAATAACATTATAACATGACTGTGGCCTTTGGGGAATATCTTAACTATATGTATCCGTTGTACTGCCTGGAAAACCTAATGGTGTTCTCTGTCCATGAAAAATAAGCGATGTAATATGAGTGCCTCTTAGTACTGAGAATAAGGCCACATAGAGAGATAAAAAGGTTGTGTGAGTCTGGAACCAAGAAACCCATCAAAGTGTAGCTCCAGAATAATTAAATTCTCTTTAGATGGAGGCATGTATCTGCATAACATGATAAAGAATGTCCAAGATTTTTTTAATATTGTTTTCCAAATAGTAAATTATCGCAAGCTGGAACAGGGATAATATTTTGGATTAGGACATCCACAAAGACAGATAAGTTTTGAATAATTTGCTATTTAAATATTGAAGAAATTTCAATATTGTTAAAATAATCCTTTTCAAATTTGAATACAAAAGGTTAATTTTTGTCATGTAAGTATTTAAAAAGCAAGGTTATTTAAGCTATGCATATACAACATTAACCCCATCATTTTTTAGCAGAGTAAAGCTTCTCTGTTACATTTCTTAAGTTACAATTTTTTTCATGATCTGAATTGCCAACATTGGAGAAACTTAGAACATGGACTTTTGAAAGACAGATTTTTTTTGTTAGTTTCACCTGTGAAGGCTACACAGAAAAGGATATGGGAAGAAGCAGCCTCATTGTATCAGCTTCTTGTCTTCTGAACAATACAGATCTAACTCTGAATTGTGAGTAGAGTGGAGCTAAACTTGGAAAAGAACCATGATATTTCATACGCAGAGCAGCTTTCTCATTTAAAGTGCGCGCCAGTTCTCCCAGGGAAACTACAGACAATCCCTGCAGTGTTTGATGATTCAGACATAAAATCAAATTGACATAGTGCAGGAGAAATTCCTCAGTTGATTCATAGAGACTTTGTACTTACATGTATAAACCTGTACCTCTTAATGACGTTCCAACTTTGAAATAGAATTTAGGATAAATATACGCTGAAGAGGCAAAAGAAAAATGATTGCATGGGTTATTCACCTCTGAGATACAGTATTTAAGGAGTTTTGCACAGCAGAAGTAATATAACCCTTCTGAAATCCTGATCCTAATGCTTTTTTGTTCAGCAGGTTCTCTAGAGCGGCATCTTAATGTGGCAATGTTTGCCTGCCTGACATGTCAGGAAAACTCGATTTTACTGTACAAGCTAGTCCCTGAAGCTTATAAATTTAAACAGGGTGGCTTTTATAGAAGGATACCCACAAATCCTTGAAAAGTTAAGTTAAAACAGCTCTTGAAAGATAAAAAAAAAAGAAGAAAATAGACAGGTCAAATCATTGTGAGGGATTTGTGGATGTTAAGGTTCTTGTTCTGCTTCAAATATTCATGTATCTGAGTGATGTGGATTTACTAACTAAAACCTACAGGAAAGGAAAAAATAGCTTTAAAACACAGTGCAGTAACTGTACTTAAGTTTAATGGAAATATTTTTTTTTCTGAGTGTCATGTCCTTCTTAACTCCTTGTTATGCAGTGTAATTGCACTAATAACAATGAATTAATTTAAAATTCATTTGGTTGTCATAGATACAGCCATAAAAGTTCTATTGTAATGCAGAGCTAATTTAATGTAGCACTAAAATAGAAAGTTACCGGCTTTAGTCACTTGTTAATACTCCACTGCATTTATTAAAACTGAACAGATGGTCTCCAGAGAAGCCCAATAATCACAATAGTGATAGGAGGTGAGCTGCTGCATGGTTGTATCTATCCTCAGTGCTCTAAACTTTCCCTCGGGATGACTTTAGGGATGGTCCAGGAAAGGGTCCGCTGGGCAAGGCTAGTCTTTATGTTTCCTACAGAGTTTTGGGGGTGAAGATTATTAACAAGAATAAGAGTTTGCCAGCCTTTTGTCCTCTCAAGAGGAGACGAGAAGGATAATAATAGGGTCATGGGAATATGCTTTAAATCTCTCAGGCAGAGAAAAAAGAGAAAGGTGCATGCAATGGGAAGAAAATCATTTCACAAAGAACAGCCCTGTTTAAAAAAGATACGATGGAGATTTCTGTGGGGGACAGAAATTACATTCATGGAAGAGTTTGTGCATACCAAATTCTTTCTTTGAGTTTAAATCGATTTGTACTACAAAACCTTTCTCAATTTTCTCTAAAGAAAAATATTTTTTTTGAAAAATGTTTGACTCAAAACATTTTATTTCTGTTTCAAGTTTCCTTTTCAATATACATGTGATTTAAAAATATCTAAATGAAAACTTATTTAAAAAAATATCTCAGAAAGAGAGCCAATGTAAAAATATTTCACTGGTTATGTTTTCATATTGCCTCATTTTTATTTCCTAAATATAGTCTAAACTAAAATCCTTGTGACATCAGCTAATTTCACCAAGTACTCTTCCTGTGTGTAGAACAGTGTATTCTGATGGGACAAAGTTCTCCTGAAGTTTTTTTGACCAGTTCCAGCTCTGATATCTTTGGGTGGATGAATGCTAGGAAGACTGATAATCCAAGCCATGAATTAGAATTCATCTTAACTGTTAGAATTCTGTTAATTGTTAATTAACAGCAATGCCATTGTCATTACAGAACCCCATGAATAATTTCCCACATAGTCATATTATGATTAAAAAATCGACCAAGCAAGCAATTTTAAGAAGCTGTGTGGGAAGTTCAGCAATTTCCTCCTGCAGTTAAACTGATCATTTTTTCTCCTAGCAGATGTGTTATCGGTATTCTATGGTATTTATAACATATAATAGATGATATGTCAATGTAGTTGCTATTATATTTAATTTACATAGTCGTTCCTAAATTGTTAGCTTAATAACATTAAACCAATTAACTATAAAACTAACAAGAATTGTGCATGCTAATGGATCTCTAGTGGAATTGAATTTGCTTACATTGTCAGTATATTTGGCCCATTATTATCAGAAGTTCAAAGAAATCCTTTGCTGCATTACCTTTAAGTTCTGATCAATCCAAATTCTAGTATGCACTGTCTTTGGTAATGCTTGTTGTAAAGCTCTGAACATCATAATGGAAGAAGAAATTTCCAGAAACCTGAACTGAGCTGCCTACTTGACTGATTTACATCTGTATTTCATATTTTCTTCTTTTAATCCTGGCTTGTAAATGCTTACTAGAGGTTACAATTTCTAAACTTCAGAAATGTCAGCTGGTTACAAAGTTAGTCCAAAATAGCAGTTATCTCCCAGGGTTACACGTGATCTTTAAAAACTATGCATGTGTCATTTCATGATAGCAAATCTTTCCCTAAAAAAATCTGTTCTTTCTTGTTTAATATAATTTTAAGGTGGGTGACACTTCCAATCACTTTACAGTATATTCACGTCTGAAGTCAGCAGGGGCCAAGCGCTTCAAAGGAAAAAATCAGATCTCATAGCATCAGGGTCTTAAATATCATAATGGAGTTGTCTCGTTTAAAAATAAATACTTAAATATGAGTTTTGAATGTATATACATATATTGCCATATATGCACAGAAATGTTAAAAATTAATTGCTTGTGGGAAGTCGATCTTCAGACAGATATTTGTACTTGACCATCTCTGAAGCAAGCCCATTGTTTTGGAGTTTGCTATTTCTCTGTGTATTACAAGCTCATTCTTCTCTTGAATTTCAGCCTGAGGTTTCCTGGTTTGTGTTTTTTTTTTGTTGTTGTTTCTTGGTTGTTGTTGGGTGTGGTGGTGTTTTGTTGCTTTTTTTTGCTTTGTTTTGTTTTGTTTTTAAAGATGCTCTTTAAAAAGCATAAGAGCAGATCTGCTTGATGCAGGAGGTTGAACTGGAAGATTACTGATTCTTAAAGCTATGCACTGCATGCCTGATGAGAAATTGTAACAATAAGTAGAAGACTGTAAATCCCTGCTGAGGTTACTTCCAGAATCCTTATCAGCTAGTACCGCTAATTTCATTCCTCTGTTCTGTTATATACATCCAGTCAGATCACTCTCCTCATAACATTAAGCTTTTTACAGTGCAAGCATAGTCTTGTGTGCCTACACTCAAATTTGCAATAAACCTGGGATCTTTATCTTATGATTTTTGCTGTAACTGTGGCAAGTTGCCTTGGCAGAAGGTCAGCAATTCATTAGTGACATACTAACATAGAGGTGGTTGCTGACAATTTGAAGGAAATGGACTTTTGGTCTGTTTTTAAACTTTATAACCATGTAAACTTTCTCTCTTGTCTCCTTGAAAATGACATCTTGCATTCAGCAGTCATTGATTACCACCCTCTGTTTTCAAGGGTTATGACAAAGTTGTAAAATGCCTTGTCTTTTTGCAGTGCTTATAATACAGCTGGCCCTTTTTCTCAATCCTCAAGGTTTTCTGTTTTGTGTGCTGTTACTAGTAATTCAATTGAGACACTTCAAACATTTTTAGGCAAGCAACCAAAGAAAATATCTGTTTAACCAGAAAGCCACTTAGCTCTGTTCTTTCTTAACTCAGTCATCTTGCCATCTGTATGTCTGCTGGATACCTGTTTTTGAAATTAAACACATACAATGACCATTCAACACTCTAAATGGTTTTGTGAACTATTTGCTACTAAATAAACTAGGGTTAGATCTGGTTTCTCGCTTAAGACCAAGGGGCACAGACTGATGAAACAGGTATGAAAAGTGACATAGTGTCAAAGTTGCTCTCCCTACCTGTGTTATTTATCGGTATAGAAATATCCTTCGAGCAGGATAAATTTGGCCAACTGTAGATGTCTGTATTCTGGACATCTGAACCTAGCTGAGTTTGTAGTAAAACAATTGAAATTGTCTCTTTCTAAAGCAGAGAAGTTGATTAAATGGATGTGCCATTTTTTCTCCATTGATTGTGGAAAGAGCCACAGTATATTTAAACATATCTAAATTGTAACGTCTAAAGTTAGACTACATGGAGTTAGTGTATTTCTTTTAAATATTTCTATTTAAGTATCCACTTTTCAAAATGAGGGTGGATTGTGTGAATTTTTACTGTCTCAAGTGGCAATTTAACTGTATTTAGAAGCATATTTCACTTCAACACAGAAACCAAGCTTTTTTAAGAACTTACAGTTTTTGGATTTGATGATTCTACCTGTAGTTATTAAAGTTCCAAGGGTGTAGAAACTTTTTTTGTTGTTGTTTTACCATTTAATCTTTGAGGAATACATATCCCTAAAACAGTGGTTTACTGTTCTGCTTACTGTGTTTACCAGCATTTATTACCACTCTGTAAATCTTTTAAAATAATCACTCAAAAGGCAAAATTAACTGAAATAAAACCTTGAAGTCATATGTGATTGAAAGAACAAAAAAGGTGTTCAAAGTTTTGTATTCCTAATGTTGTAATGTCATCTTTCCTTACGCTCAACCCATCCTGCTCAAGTCACTGAACTCTTCAGTAAATCCTCAGCCAGATTAAAGGAAGATTTGTTAAATGGCATCAGTGACCAGAGCTGTTTTTCTGGCTTCCATTTGACTCTCCTGACAGGTACGCAGCTTTCCAGTAGAGAGAATCAATGTACTTTTTTCTCTCTCGTGTTTTAAGTCAGCAGTTCTTCATGTCCACAACTAATAAACGTGTTAGTAAAATGGGAAGATGTATGAGAGAGCTTGATGGTTTTGCCCATTAAAGTACCCCATCTTTCTGTAGAGGTTATCATGAGGTATATTGTTGTCTTACTAATCCTCTGAAACCCTTTTCTATATTCTGTCATAAAAACATGGGTGGAAAAAGGGTCCTAGCCACGGGTCTCTTTCCAACTGTAGTAATAGCCTTTTTGGGAGCAGACTTCATCAAAGCACTACCGTGTGTACAGTGCTTTCCCCAGTAGCTTCATGCCTGCCAAGTACCACTTCATCACAGCAAAATACTTGGATCAACAGGATCATTATTTTGGACAGAGACAGAGTAAAGCTACAGGTAAAAAGAGGAGATGCATTTTGACAAATATCGGTAGCACTTGTAATCCCCAGATACTATGCCCTGAGTGATGGATTGATGTTCATATGGCAATAAACTAGTCTATTTCTAGTCATTGACAGCAGCCTACTTCTTAGCATTTTCTTTCAGTCTTTAATTCCCCCTGGATAGATTACCGGCACTTACGAAAAACCATGTATTAATGCAGATGTATGTCAGTTAAGGGGCAAACCATGAGAGTGACTGACACGCTTATTTCTCACCATCTCCATGACCCAAACAACTTTTGGTGCCCATCTACACGTTTTAATTTTCTGCTAAAATTTGTCTCTGAAGGGGACATTCTCAGTAGGTCGTTAGTGGAACTATACTAGTAACACAAAGCCAAAGGCCAATAATACTATGTTAGTATTTCTATCTCAACAGAAATTATTTCTATGTGCCATTCCCATCTAGGAAGGCATTTAAAACAAATAAGGTTGTTTTTTTCTTATTTGAATGATTTCCCATATACAGTAAATAGCAAATTACAGGGGGTGGGGGTGGGTTTAGGGGGAAATGAAGGCAGACATGCATTCAGATATATTTACTTCATTTTTAAAGAAATATACCTAGATACTATTTTTAGAGCTAAGGAGGGAGAGTTGGAATTAACAAAAAAAATTTATACGTTGTGATAGAAAAAAATAAATGTTTAATGGCTATGCAGTGGGTTGACCCTGGCTGGACGTTGGGTGCCCCCCCAAGGGTGCTCTGTCACTCCCCTCCTCAGCTGGGCAGGGGACAGAAAATAGAATGAAAGGCTCATGGATCGAGATAAGGACAGGCAGACTCAACTTGGGGAAATTAGTTTAATTTATTGCTAGTCAAATCAGAGTCTGGTAATGAGAAATGAATATTAAACCTCAGAACACCTTTCCCCCACCCCTCCCTTCTTCCTGGGCTCAACTTCACTCCCCATTTCTCTCCCTCCTCCCCCCGAGCGGCACAGGGGGATGGGGAATGGGGGTTGTGGTCAGTTCATCACACCTTGTCTCTTCTGCTCCTTCCCCTTCAGGGAGAGGATTCCTCACACTCTGCCCTGCTCCAGCTTGGGGTCCCTCCCACAGGAGACAGTCCTCCAACAACTTCTCCAATGTGGGTCTTTCCCACAGGCTGCAGTTTTTCATGAACTGCTCCAGTGTGCGTCCCTTTCATGGGGTGCAGTCCTTCAGGAACAGCCTGCTCCACATGAGTCCCACATGGGGCCACAGACGCTGCCAGGAGCCTGCTCCAGCGTGGTTTCTTCATGGGGTCACACCTCTTTTGAGCATCCATCTGGTCCAGTGTGGGGTCCTCTGGGAGCTGCAGGTGGAGATCTGCTCCACTGTGGACCTCCATAGGCTGCAGGGGGACAGCCTGCCTCACCATGGTCTTCACCACAGGCTGCAGGGGAACCTCTGCTCTGGGACCTGGAGCACCTCCTCTCCCTCCTTCTTCATGAACTTTGGTGTATGCTGAGCTTTTTCTCCCACACATTCTCGCTCTTCTTTCTGGCTGCTGCCATGCATTTTTTTCCCCCCTTCTTAAATACGTTATCCAAGAGGCACTGCTACTGTCGCTGATGGACTCAACCTTGGCCAGTGGTGTGTCTGTCTTGGAGCCGGCTGGTGTTGGCTGTGTCGGAAATGGGGGAAGCCTCTGGCAGATTCTCACAGAAGCCACCCCTGTACCACTGCCGCTCCCCCCCGCCTCCCCCAGCCCCGCTTCTCCCCCCCAGTATCAAAATGTTCACATGCAAACCCAATACAGGATATTACATTTTGGTTGACATGGAGCTGATGCCTTATTTTTTTGTTAGCATAGATAATTAGAAGTATGCATGAAATCAATATAAAACAAGTGTGCAAACTTAGCTTTCCCATAGTTATCAGATTGCTAATTTTAGCATCAGTAACTTGCATTTTACCAATACAATATATGAAGGTATTACCCCACCATTTTAATGTGCAAGAATTTTTAAATCTATGATCTATATTTGGCTGAGGAAGCAGTTGAAAAAATCAAGCAAACCTGAAAAGTATTGTTTATCTTTGACCTAACTCCAATAGAATGTTAAAAAACCCTATCAATGTAAAAAATTTGCAAGTGGCAACTGTAGCTGCAGAGTGGCAGCTCCCTTGCTAGCTTCTTCCCAAAGTAGTCATCATATTTGTCCACGCTGACCCATGCTAAATATATGTGATCATGCCAGTTGGAACTAAATGTAATGTTACACCATTGATGCTATACCAGATTTGCAAAGGTGTCAGAGACCCACAGACCAGCTGTTCAGTGGCACTGCAGAGGAGATTTATTGTTTTACATGCAATTTGTTATGGTAGAGTTACCTGTTAAATAACAAAAGGACCTTTGTTCTTTGTCATTAGTCCTACTGTCTGTCATACCACATGGCAATGGAGACAAAAGTTGTATCAATGTTGTGGAAGCTGGAGGGAAGAAAATATCCTGCCTGATGATAAATCACGTTGAAATAAAAATGTGAGTAAAATCTCCAGGCTTGTATTTTGTTTAATTTTCCCCATTAAAACTTCTGTGTAGAGGTTAGTTGTTTTAGTGAATTTCTACACTGGCTGACTGTTCTGAGTAAAGTGGGTTTAAACAATTCAGAGAGGTCAAGTGGAAGTATCTTCAGGATCATCTAGTAGAAAAGAGTAGCCTTACATACCTGTACGAAATCCCATTCAAGTGGTAGGAGTCCTTTCTGCCTGGTAAAAAAGGAAGTGAACCGAGCCCAGAGCTGTGGGAGGTCTCAGACTTGAGTATGAGAGAAAATACTTCCTTTTCTTAGGGCTGGGAAAGGGGAAGAAAAAGGAAGAACCTTGCTTTCTTTTCCTCTTTTCTGTTGCACCCAGAAATGAGAGGAGGGAAATAGCTGACAGTAACAAAGCTTGTGTGAAGCCAGCATCTTAGGTGTGAGAATGAAAATATTTTATAGAATGCCCTTGGTGAGAAAAATAGAATAAAGAACAAAATACTTCCACATTCTACTGAGATGGAAGCATCCAAACAGTTAATTTGGTCTTTAACACATAGGAAAGTTCAAGAAGAATTCAACATGGAGCATTTATTGTGTAGAGTCACTGCATACTCATTGTTGTGCATAGGTTCATTCTTAATATAAACACTTTGCCCTACCCAAGAATTAACACCACCAGTCAACTCTACCTACAAAGGCAAATTTAGCAGTTTTTAATGAATAGTCTAATATATTATTTAGTGCCCTTTACCGTAGAAAAGCTTAATCATCAACCAGTGAAGACACAGATATGTCTTTGGGATAATATGAAGGTAAACTCAGGAAAATATGCCTATTCGTCTATAACTTGTTATGTTGTAGCAGTTTTAATTGTGTTTATTGTGATAAATGTCTTGATCTTGAATTCATTTTTTTTGGTGGAGATAAGACTGATCTTAACCAAGTTCTCTTCACTACAGTTGCATGGAGAATTTA
This sequence comes from Dromas ardeola, assembly GCA_013398915.1. Classification (NCBI taxonomy): domain Eukaryota; kingdom Metazoa; phylum Chordata; class Aves; order Charadriiformes; family Dromadidae; genus Dromas; species Dromas ardeola. The sequence goes on along the minus strand of VYZM01015019.1, from coordinate 65,467 downwards.
AGAAAAAAATAATAATGTTTTTTAATCATTTGTGTATTTGTCCTATGTTTTGCATGCCCCCTGTGTGCATTAATGCGCATACTAACACCATCATTAAACACCTACATAATGTACAGATTAGGAAATATGAAAACAAACACCCAGTGGTTTTCCAGGCTTCTCCAAACTGTCATCAGAAACCAGCATGGGGAAAGATGGCCTTTTCACATGGTTGAATGATATGGCAAGCCAAGTGGAAATGAGCTGCAAAGGAACCTACATTACCTTTGCAGCACATTTCTTTGATGACCACAGGATCAGGACACTGTCTCTGCATAAGTGTTCACTTCTTGTAGCTCTCTTCTTTACCTGCACCATTAATCTATGAAGAAATTACACAAAACCTCTTCCAGATCCTGCCCATCACAGATGGAACAATTCCTGTCTAATTCCTGTCCCAAATATATGTCAGCCATTGGCACAACTATTATTTCCAAGACTGTTTGTAAATCCGCCATGTCTTCCTGACTTGCTGTTGTTGACAGTCTTCTTCTACCTACTTTCCTTTCCGTTCAGTCACCTTAGAGAATCATAGAATGGTTTGGATTGGAAGGGAACTTAAAGATCACCTAGTTCCATCCCTCCTGTCACGGGCAGGGACACCTTCCACCTTCCACCTCCAACCTCCCACCTCCCACCCATCTTCTTTTCTCCATTTTTTTCTCTTGAGCCCTGTCCTGGTTGCAGGTGAGATAGAATTATTTTTTTTCTAGTGATTACTGTGTTTCAGATTTGGTATGAAAGGAATATCAATAATTCATATTGTTTTAGTTGTTGGTAAATGATGTTCATAGTACTCAAGGACATCTTTCAGCTTCCCATAGAAGCTGAGAAGGACCATGGATAGAACGATAGAAAGACCAATGGAATACTCCATACCATAGACGTCATGCTTGGTATATAAATGGGGGTTGGTCGGTGGAGCAAATCTGAGATCTCTGCTCGGGTTGGGTGGAGGAACTAATTCACCACGTGGTGAGAGTGACTTGTGTCTTGTATATTCTTCTACCATTATTATCATTAATATTCTTATTGTTATTTTCTTTTTCCATTATTGTTCTATTAAACTGTCTTTATCTCAACCCACAATTCTTTTTTCCCTTCTTTTTCTCCCTCTTCTCCCTACCCTACTGGGTGGGGAAAGGGAAGTGAGCAAGAGGCTGCATGGTCCTAGTTGCTGCCTGGGGTTAAATCACAACAAGCATTTAAAGCAACTTCTCTCCCATACTGTTTCATTGTAAGGAACCATTTCTCTTCTAATGCACAGATGATTGACTTTTTCCTCTTCACCAACAAAGTTACATCTGATGGGCAACATCAACTTTTCACTCTTCATCCAATTCTCTGTGTTTATGCTAAAATAATATCCAGGTTTTTAAAATAACATAATTCTCACCTAATTCATACTATAAGGAAGTCCTATAACAACATTAAGAGCTACATAAAAAGCAAAGAATTTTCTTTGTACTCATGATACAGATTTCTTAAATCCCTAATGTTTCTAAATCGTCCAAGTACTTTCAGCTGTACAAGGATGACTAATTTTGGTGTAATACAGACACTTGCATTCAGTGCCTTAACCCCGAAGTCAGTGCTGTTGAGATCCAGACGTTAACTCCTCCTCATCAAAAATTTAAACCATGCCTCAAGCAGGACCTGAAATGCAGGGCACAGAGGGTCAGTGAAGCAGAAAGCATGGTACACTGAACTGCTGTGCTGGTTCCAAGGAAAAAAAAAGGTTTGGAAATGTGGCAAAATTCATTAATTTCCACTTAAAATATTTAGTATTCACTCTGGAGGTGTAAGATTGACTGGGGAAAAATACTTTCCCTGAAGTTCATGCTGCACAGACTGAGATTTATTTTGATAGTTTCATACTTCTGAAACCTTAGTGCTAAAAATACCGATGGAAAAAAATACAGAGAAAAGAAACAAACCAACACATTTCTGTTCATGATCCATCACATACTCTTGGGTTTTAAGTGCTGTTTTTTTCCTGTGGAACTTAGCTATAAGCTCTCTTAAATGAGAATAGGATTTCTTGCAGTATTTATTTTTCATGCAGTAGCATTGTTCATGACAAAATTTATACAACTATTGATATAGCTCATGTAAAACTGTTGTGACTCTTTCATTCCTCTTCAGATTTCTACCTCCTTATTGAAGAAAAGGCATAGTCAGGTAACCTCTCCTCTCCTCTCCTCTCCTCTCCT